>JAVDBV010086757.1:0-15606 GCA_032619315.1 Piper longum | reverse complement strand
GCTGTAATCGATCACAATCAACCAAGAATTGCTGCACGGCAGAAATTTGCATTCCTGGGTGGATTTATGGTTCTATTTCAGTTTAATTCTCTTCCTCTTTATTCATTTTAGATTAGTTTTAGTTTAAGGTATTATGCAAAAATACACCTCACAGCGAGTAAATGGGTAAGTGACACAGTTCACTTTACCGGTTTAAACGGTTAGATGGTATCGTTCATTTAACCGGTTAAACGGTTAAATAAAAGGGTTCACTTAACCGGGTAATTAATACTTTACCGGGTAGCGGGTAAATAATTTAAATGACTTTATTATTTTTTCCAACGTTCGATCCCACCGCGTCGAACGTATTTATTTTAATTATTCTTATTATTATTATTTTTCTGGGTCTTTACAAGTTATCTCTTCAGTGCTTCACTCTTTGAAACATCACCATTGTTACTAGCTAATTAAATAAATAAAAGTGTTAAACACAACAAAATACACCTTTTATGGAAATATAATAATTAAACTAACAACTATGTCATTGGTTCAACGTTCATTTTATCTCTATCATGAAAAATTTACTCCATAAAATATAATAATATAACCATAAAAAAAGAGTACTTGAACAATTTATAAAAATATTACAATAAAATCACAAATAAAATAAAAATAATAAAGTATTTTCTAACCGCTCCTTTAAATCGTTAACTTCTTCCAATTAATCCGCCTTTGGGAAATCTTATAACTTAGAAAAGAGCCTCCAAGGAGAAGATAAAGAGAGAAGAAAAAAAATTCACAATGTCGTGCGTGAACGTCAATATTATAGTTTGACGTAATTGACTTTTCCTTGTAAAAGTTGGCTATTAAGTTCGAAATTATCTAGTTTTTATCCCGCACGAGCACTGTGGCCCTGAATCCACTTGTGCAACGAATTATCTTTCAAAATCTTTGTAACTTTTAGCTCTGATCTATGCTTTTCTTCATTTTTTTTTCGTTCTTTGTCTTTCTCTCATCTATTCATTTTAAACAAAATAAAAATAATTTAATAAACTAATATGACAATTAATTCATATAATACCAAATAACAGTCAAAATCACCGATGCTAATAAAAATCAATTACAACACAATAAAACCCTTCAAAAATCTCAAGAACTTAACACCATTTAGCAGTTAAGAATGAGTCAGATATGAATAAAAATCAATTACAACACAATAAAACCCTTCAAAAACCTCAAGAACTTAACACCATTTAGCAGTTAAGACTGAGTCAAATATGAACAAAACGCAAAATTATCAGCAATGAAATGTTGTACAAAGTTTTTTGTTTTCTTAGGCTTTATTTAGTTTGCATGCAAAGGATATAAATGTATGAAACTTTCATAATTATAATTCTTAAAGAGTTATTTATGATACAAATATGAGATGTAAAATTTTATATTCCTCTTTTTATTACTATTTTTTAAAGAAATTGATAGAAATGAAATTTGCACAAAGGTTGTTTGGAATGAAGTCTTACTTTTCATCTTATCATAAAATACTCCAAATGAAGATAAGATCAATATTTTTGGCATAAATTACTGTAAATAGATTGTATAGATTGTCCATTATATGCTAATCAAATAAAGCCTTAGCAAGTTCATGACATCAACGTCTAAATAAAAAATAAAAAAAAATAATTTAAAAAACATAAAGAAAAAGGATAACTCACACATACACACCTACACAACAACTTCAAGACTCGACAAACGGTGTACCGTGCTGCTTGACGATACAAGCAAAAACCGGCCGTTCACCCTCTAAATACTAAAACTACAAGGCACCCAAACTGTAAAGCAAACTCTTTGCAAGTTGCACTCTAAATGTAGATAAAAATTTCAAGTTCTACATGAATAGAATCCTGAACCAATCAAAACAGCCAGTAGAAAGCAGAGGGAAAGTAGTCGTAGCATTTAACTCCACAACCAATTTCACAAGTTCTATTATCCATGCCATCATATTTTGTGGCTATCCTCATAACTAAAGTGCCGTGATCTTTATTTTTTTCTTCTGGGCAAATGAAAGTGATTTTAATGTTGCGTGATGGCCTTCATGCCTATGTTTTCCAGAAAGAGTGATGTCGAAATCTTTTTGGGAGAGATAGAACAATACACAGTTAGTGAAATGGGAACAGAATGGCCGACGTAAAACATACATGCATGCATATCCTATTCTCTTCTAGCAAAACTAACTGCGCGTCTGTGTCTGAAAACAAAAAACAGAAAGACCTAGTATGCATAAAGAAGGCAGTTGGTATGGATGGATAAGTGCCGGAGCTCCAACCCAAAAAGAAAAAGGCTAATTTGCTTGCCATGATTTTTTGAGTCAAGCTGTATTGTATTTATAAAGCCAAAAAGAAAAAGGCAGTGGGTTATCTTTAGTTTATTTTAATTTATTTCTAACTTATTTGAGATGTTTAGTATTGTGTATAGAATATTTTTTTAATATGATTATGATAGTTAAATTATGTTTACATTAAATTTATTATCAAAATTATAATTAATTTTAATATATTTATTATAATTTTCTTTTTTTGGAACTGAACCAATGACAGTTGGCTTCGGTTCGGTTTTGGGATAA
Organism: Piper longum; assembly: GCA_032619315.1. Lineage (NCBI taxonomy): Eukaryota > Viridiplantae > Streptophyta > Magnoliopsida > Piperales > Piperaceae > Piper > Piper longum. The sequence goes on along the minus strand of JAVDBV010086757.1, from coordinate 13,007 downwards.
GATTGGGTTCGAATGGGTTCCAAAACTAGACCACCGAATGCTACTTTGGTCGTTCGGTTCGATGGTTCGAAACTACGATTACTCAACCCCATTTAGTGGGTGAGGCCAATGGCCCATCACCTGCCAAATTTTGGTGAGCATCAGCCAATAGTCACGGCTAAATTCGCCTACTACAATAATGATTTTATTTATTAAACTAAAAGATGGGCTTTTTACTTGGCACCCCGACGACGAAGCGGCCAGATCACCACCCACATGGAGGCGGCCAGCCTCCAGCCCTGCCTTTGTCACATGCAGGGGTGTTCACGAGAATGTTCGGGTCGGGTTTTCATAAACTCAAGATCGGTTGGTTGGGGTTTCAAATTAAATTTAATATAAAGCCGAGTCGAGACGAGTTTTGGAGAGTCGAGCTGTACAGAAATTGTATTAAACAGTCCGAATCGAGTTGTATAGAAAGTCGGTGTGGGTGCCCACGCAGCCATCACAAGGCTTCATCTTTCATTGCCTTGGGTCCCTGAAGAACTTCACTATCTTGCTCGCTGGTTGCGGTTGTCCGCCATTACCCCACCGATAGTTCATTCCTACGCATCTGACGCTACTTCATATGAAAAGCTTAGTTTTTCTTTTTCCCAACCCCCATGCTATCGTACAAATAAAATAAAATCAGACTAAATGTAAATATACTACAAACTTTGCTAGAAGCCTAGATGAGCTAGATCTGATGGTTATTTAGGATATCCACCTCCTTTCCAACGGTTCAGTTCTCCCAGTTGAATCGAAAGTCAAATCCAGTTTGCATTCGAGTCGGTTTGAACATCAAACCGGTTATATTATGAATCAAGCCGATTTGAGCGGTGACAAATCGTAGCCGGCTTAATTGCAAGCAATTCGAGCCGGGCTTTTTAATCCGACCTAACGAGGCAGGTTTAAATTTTCACGAGTTCGATCTAAGCCGAGTTGAGCCATGTTAACTTGGGAGTTAACTCAACCCATGATCAGTCTTAATCATACCCTCTAATTTTCTTTTGTCGGGTCGGTCTTGATCCAACCTACAAATTTTTTTTAAAAAATAAAACATTTTAAAAGTGTTCCATTCTTAAAATTTCTCATTTTTTTATCAAATCCATGAATTTTTAACCACTTGCAAATATTAAGTTTTTTTCCAATAAAAATCGTAAAAACTCACCTTACATAATTAAAACTAGTAAACTACGTTACAAAAATATTATGATTATCATTTACATCTACAAAACATCATTAGCTGAAAATAAATGTTCAAAAATGTAGGATTCTCCTAGTGATTAGATAGAAAGCTTAGAATATTTATAAATCGGTTAAAAGAAAACAAACGAAAGTGATCGAGAGAAAGGAAAACAAAAACAAAAAAATTTCTCTCTTTTCCTTAAATTTTATAGGGAAAATAATTGTGAAGAGGTTTTTCACCGTCATGAAAATCATTGAATTATCTTTCTCATATTTTCTTATGAAATAAATAAAATACAAAAAAAAACCTCACGCTTACCTTTTTCTTTATCACGATCCAAATTAGACCCTAATAGATTGTTGATTATCACACATTTTTTAAACACAATAATTTTTGTCAGGAGGCTATTATTTTAAACAGAGATTCACCGGAGAGAGTTTATCATATCAGAAGCTAAAGAGCACTCGAACACAACACGTGTAATGGTGGTCAATGGTCGCCATCCACCTCACGGGCAATCAAATCTATGGGGAAGAACGAACGAACGAAAGAAACTCTTCTCTCCTTGAGAACAAAAAAAGGATTAGCGTGCAGAGACGCTTGCTCCAAATTATAATTCATGGCAGATGCACTACTCAAAGCTATTAGCTTCAACCCAACTCCTCCCTCTATAAATACCCATTTCCATCTTCTCCTGACCCTCACATCCCTCCCTCTACTTCATTCATGGATTCTTTGCTTTTCCGGGGACATGGGTTAACTACGAATCGCTTTGCTGCCAATTCTTCTCGCTCCTCTTTGGCATGGACTGGGTGAGTGCAGTAGTGGGTCGAGTTCACAAGCAGCACTCCTATCGAGTACTTTTCAATAATTCCTGTTTATTGGGTTCTTAGCGTTTGATTTTAAGCTATTTCCGCATGTTACAAACTTTTCTTCAATTCTGGTGCTTTGGATCCATTGGGGATTGTTCTTCATTCTTTAGATTATCGTCAAGAAGAATACGAGGAGTTCCGCATTGAGTTGTCTGTTTTAAGTTGTTATAGCGTGTTATGAATTCATTCCTTAGGTTGCAGTTTTGTTTTTTTTTTATTATTGTATGGAATGCTTAATTTTACAGGCTTGGCTTTTGTAAGACTGCTACTGGGAACAACAGCGAAAGATATATTGGTCAGGTATTAATCCAGTCTATAGCTAGTTTCGCTCTTATCACTTTGACTTTGTTTATTATTATTATTATTATTATTATTTTATTTATTTATTATTATTATTATTATTATTATTATTATTATTATTTTTGTTTTGGGTAACTGAAAGGAAATTCTTCCAGATTCAACAGCTGAACTGTATTAAGTGCAATGCCATGGGCATACCTGGGCACAGAACTGCTGCAGTTGAGGTATATATATCTGTCTTTTAAGTAACGTTTACTAATAGTAGCCATACTCTGGTTTATGATCACCACTATCATGGCAAAGTTGGGAAGACGGACATTGAATGCCATATTCTTTGTTCTCAATCATTTCCCTATTAAGTCACAAACAACTGAAGTGGGTAAAATTGGCTCACTACCATTTGAGCTTCCAATGCTTACTCTGTGTTATCAATCATTGATGCAGGTTATATTGAGGAGTTCAACACATCTTTGCTTTATTTCAATGTCTAAACATTTAATTTTTAAAAACAGCAGGAGGAAATTTCTCCACTATCTGAGCAGAGCTCTCCAATGAAAACTTCTCCGGGGCAGCCTTCTCCACTTGGGCCATCGATCGTGAACAACCAGATCAACTTCGCCATTTTTTCGCAGAATGCGTCCTCTGTTTCTCTTTATTTGTCAGTTCCCAGAAAGTGAGCATCCTGGGTGTTTATTGTTTTTGCTTTAAGCAGTGCAGTTTTAAAAATATCTATAACAACATATTCGTCCCTCACAAACCATATTTGTACTAGTGTTTCCTTTTTAATTTGAAGATCATTTTGGTATTAAAATGCTTTTCAGGAAAGGAGCTGAAGAATGTGGTGCTGATATTGTGGAGATCAAGCTGGACCCCAATACCAACAAAACTGGAAATATATGGCACATTCTAGTAGAGGTAAGCACACTCTTTCTGTAATATATATTTAAAAAAAAATTGTTTGTGGCTGCTCATCATGATGCATAATTTGTACCATAGGACTTGCCACACTCAGGTGTGCTTTATGGTTACCGTATCAGTGGTCCTCAAGGTTGGAATGATGGGCATCGCTTTGACAGCAGTGTCATTCTCATAGACCCTTACGCAAAACTAATTGAAGGACGTAGGCTGTTTGGTGATTCCAACAATAAGATGTCAAATTTTTTTGGAACATATGATTTTGACAGTCCACCCTTTGAGTGGGGTTCCAATTATAGTCCTCCAAACATACCTGAGGTACAAGAATGTCCACTAATTTATTGAGAATGGATTTTCTTTTACTTTGTGTGTGCTATTTTTGGCTTCTCCTGTGTAGAAAGACTTAGTGATATATGAGATGAATGTTCGTGGTTTCACTGCTGATGAATCGAGTGATCTTGATCCAAAAATACGTGGCAGTTATCTTGGTGTAATAGAAAAGGTATTAAATTGCTAAATTCTTAGTTCTGCCACCAATTAGTGCAATTTTGGTTATTGGTTTGTGCTGCCTCATTTGGTGTCAATAGATTCCCCACCTATTAGAACTCGGTGTGAACTCTGTTGAACTATTGCCAATTTTTGAGTTTGATGAGTTCGAGTTTCAGAGGCGTCCAAATTGCAGAGATCATATGGTAAACATCTACCGAAGCCTCACTGTATTTTAAGCTTGTCTGCCTTTATTGTTGGGAATCATTGTTGAACTTATTTCATTTTCTACTTCTAAAATTAAAAGTCATGTTATTCCAATGATCTCTTAGCTGAATACATGGGGGTATTCAACCATGAACTTCTTTGCTCCAATGAGTCGCTATGCCAGTGCTGGTGGAGGGCCCATTGCCGCTTCTCGCGAGTTCAAAGAGATGGTGAAAGCTTTGCACAATGTTGGAATTGAGGTTTGCCAAGTTATTTTGTTTTTTTAACTTTCTCCATCTATGTTTTCCTATTATTTTTCTATTTTTACTTTCGCATCCCTGTCTACTAGAATTTTTCCTACCCACTTAATTGTGATGGTTTAGGTTATTCTTGATGTTGTTTATAACCACACGAATGAAGCCGATGATGCTTATCCTTATACTACTTCATTTCGTGGCATAGATAATAAGGTACTATATATTTTTTATGGCTAGATCCCCTTTTCATTACTTCATTTCGTGGTATAGATAAGGTGCAAAATACTTGCGATGGATAGTTTACAGGAATCATTTGGTCAAGCCCATTTCTTCTGTATGTTTTTTAATTCTTTCATTTTTATGTTATCCATAGGTTTATTACATGCTGGACCCCAACAATCCCAGTCAGCTGCTTAACTATTCTGGTTGTGGTAGGTTGGTTTTTTCTAAGATATATGTATGTATATCTCTCTCTCTCTCTCTCTATATATATATATATATATATATATATATATATGTATGTATTATAATGTTTTAACTATACAAATTGAAGTTGGTACTAATCTCTGTTGGTTTGTCTTGTTGTCTTTGAGGTAATACACTGAACTGCAATCATCCTATGGTCAAGGAGCTTATACTCGATAGTTTGAGACATTGGTAACCCCTGTCAATTATTTATATGGCTCTTGTTATGTTTACATTTTTTTAAGGATAACTGTTATTTAAAAAAAAAAGTGGCCAGGACCTTAAGAGACTAAACAGATTTATCTCCATTATTAATGTTGAAAATAGGATTTAACAGTTTAAGGAGGAAGAAGTCAGTATATAGATAGAAAAGGTGAATCACATATGAGCTCACCATTTTATTTGCTCATATACGTATGCACATAGAATCAGTTAAAATGGTTCACTGATTCTAGGATAACTCATAGAATACAGCAACTGCAAAATTTGAAATTTAAGCTCATTAGAAATTATCAAACTGCAGGTAACTACGCATGACAACTTATACCCATATTTAACAATTATCATGTCATTTTGGCTACTACAATAGTTCTGAAGGGCATATAATCAACACTCTATTTTTTGTTCTTTCTGTTATCTGCTTTTGTAGGTCTCCTACTATTATTAAACTCAAGTCTTTAAATGCTTAAGATTTTTTGATAAAATTTTTTCACATGACTAAGTTCTCTTACTGGGGATTTACATTTGTACCAACTACCAATCTTGGGCCCAAAACTTCTAATTATAAAATTAAGTTATGATTCTTTTGATTGATTTATAATAATTAATGAAAGGGTTTCCGAATATCACGTGGATGGATTTCGCTTTGACCTTGCAAGTGTTCTTTGTCGAGGAACAGATGGATCTCCACTTAACTCTCCACCTCTTATTAAGGTGATTGTGTTCTTTGCAATGATTCTCGTGTTGTTGAAGTTTATTTGACTGTACAGTTAACATCTTTTTATGATAATAATTTGATATTCACTGAATTTTTGTGGAAGTAATGTGTAGAAGTATCATTCTTCTATGTTCTTATTCCTCTTTTGTACCTATAATTTTCATGTGTCAGCAAATTGCCAAAGATTCTGTTCTATCTAGATGCAAAATTATTGCTGAACCTTGGGATTGTGGGGGTCTCTATCTGGTGGGAAATTTCCCTAATTGGGACAGGTAATTACTTGGAATTTTAATATTCCTTGGGAGTATGTTGACCACTGTAAACAGTGATTGGGAGTTTTATTTATATCACTTCTTACTTCTACTGATTAAAGTTACGTGACTAAGTTTTAATATTGTCTCTTCACTGGTGCAGGTGGTCAGAATGGAATGGGAAATATCGTGATGATATTCGCAGATTCATTAAAGTAAGTTAACAGCATAATTAATAGATCTGTAAATGAACAAGTTTAGTGTATATGAGATGTAATAAATTATTGTAGATCTGCTTGAGAACTGAAATTGTGATTAACAGCATAAATAATGGATCTGTAAATAAACCAGTTTAGTAGTATATGAGATGAACTAATAAGTTATTGTAAATCTGCTTGAGAACTGAAATTGAGCTTTTATTAGTATAGTTGTACAGCCATTATGGCCCTATAGTAAAGAATGTCAACCTTTTCTGTGTAAAAGTATATAAAACTTTTCTCCTTTAAAGTTAATTAGGGCTAGGACAGTATTCCTCTACTTCTGCTAACATGATATATGAACAGCCTGGTATATTTTATTTCTAAAAAGTTGAATTCAACTTCATAATCAGATTAAAAATCCCATAAAACAATCACTAGAATAATCAGGCGTTCATCGATGACACATAATGCATTCACAATTATTAACTAAATCATAGTCGCATAAAACTGATTTTGTTTGAGGTTGATAATATTCATGAAAAGTATTTAGTACCAATTTGAATGTCTGATTTTTGTTTCACTTTGGACATCCATATATCGAATTATCCTGGTGAGATATTAAGGAATAACTTTTGGCTGTTCATATCTTTGTATATAATAAACACGTTATTTCAAATCATGTTTAGTTTTGTGAGGTCCACGCTAAGTTAAACATGCCTATAAATTTGCCAAAACTAATGGTTTGACTTCTAATACAATGATTTTTCTCTATGATCGTTTGGAGATTTTGTCCCTGATATCAACAAGTTCACTACTTTCCTTTAATTTATGTTTTAAGAAGATAATAAATTTTCCACAACTTTCTTGTTGATTTGATATATCTCCAATATTTCTCTATCATTTTAATGTCATTAAAAGTCACTTTTGCAACTAGTGTATCTGTATACTATTTAACATAACCAAGCCCTATCATAGCTCATGAATTAAGTACATTTGATAATGGCAATTTAGAAACTTCTTTCTTGTCTTTTGATCATCTTACATGCTTTGATCCTAAGGCGGAATTACAGTAAAAAAAAATTAAGTAAATGACCAACATCATGCACAATTGTCAGTTTCTCATCACAAGTTCTTAATACAGGGTGACTCAGGAATGAAGGGAAGCTTTGCAACTCGGGTGGCTGGATCTTCTGACCTATATCAGGTGTAATCTATAGTACCTGTGATATTGTTGTCACCGGATTTTTTCTCATGTTACTCAAATAAACTGTTATAATTTTACATGTCGATTAGTACAGTAGTACTACACACTTATTTTGATAAGATATATATTTTCTATGGTACCTGGGTTGTAGAATTTCATTTTTTATATATCAAGTGAAAATTTTCCTTCTATTATGAAGGGGACCCTCGGTGCAACTGGTAAGGTTGCTACAATAAACCTTTGTAATCCCACTCCTCCCTAGATGCTGCATATGACGAAGCCCTCGTGCAGCAGGCTCTAACCGCCCCACCCCTCCCAATCCTCTTTATTTGCTCTTCTATTTTAAGTTACGAAAAGAAATGGTTTTATGGAACTTGGTTGCCTCCCCAATAATGGTAGAATGACCATGTCTGTAGTATTTGCAGCTATATGAGGTGACAATCAGTGGGAATGCAGATTTTATGACGCAACAACACTAACTGAAAGCTAAAATGAGATTTTGGCTCCTCTTTTTTATGTTATATAATTCCAGTTATGATTTTGTGTCTGATGAACTGGTATTAATAGGTCAACAATCGGAAGCCATACAACAGCATCAACTTTGTTATTGCCCATGATGGTTTTACACTATATGACCTTGTGTCTTACAACTACAAGGTATTTGAGGAATTTTTTAAAGAGTGCATAATCAGTTAAGTATCTTCTATTCTGTATTTGACTGTCTACTTTATATGTCTACTGGTTGCAAAGCACAATGATGCCAACGGAGAAAATGGTAGAGATGGAAGCAATGACAACTTCAGCTGGAATTGTGGTTGTGAAGGTTGCAATCTTGTATTCTGGACTTCTTTACATTAGTCGTGCTTAACATATGTGAAAGTCATTTCTGGATGACAATTATCTCCTAAATATATTTTGCAGGTGAAACCAGTGACCTTAATATTAATGCTTTACGTTCCAGACAGATGAAAAACTTCCATTTGGCATTAATGATATCTCAGGTATCTTTATGACTTTCAAATGATTTATTTTCCACTCAGATATATGTTTTTATAGAATGCTTGAACTGAATATGTGAAGTAATAGTAGTTATTCAAGCGTTCATAAGAGGAAAAGAGTTGCAGCTTTCTTGACTGTAACTGCGTGTGCAGCCATTCTGTCTTAGCAAGTGTAAATAGTTCTTAGGCAATTTGGTTCAAAATAAGAGAAGAAAGGTGGTTCCTTTCCCAAAATTCAATACTGTTATTCAAGTCAACAGAGAAGCCATTGTTGTCTTTGTTATTGTCAATGTGTTGAACCATGTAGTATTATACTGTGAGACCAGTTAACAGGCATATTTCCTAAATTGTATCTAAGTGATTAGCTTGGCGTGTGTATGCTTATTAATAGAGCTTTACCATGTTTGCCGAGACCTGCACATGCTTGTTTATCTCAGTTTGCTAATTTTTACTGCTTGTATAAGTAATATAACCTAAATGTGTTATAACCTTCTTGGAAATGTACTCATATTTATTATTGTATTAATCCTTATAATGGTCATAGTAAAAATTTCCTTACAACCTCGGACGTAGGTAGGTTCCCTTTCTTAATTATTCTAGCTATATTTTAAATGCTTCTGGTGCACCTACATCTGTCTAGGGGACGCCGATGATGCTCATGGGAGATGAGTATGGACACACCCGCTATGGTAATAACAACAGTTATGGGCATGACACTAACATAAACCATTTCATGTGGGGTCAGGTGTGAGATATTTCTATTTTTTGTTTTCTTTTTTTTATCCTAGGCTTTGTATTGATCGGGTAAAGTTATCTGTTGTTATTGTGGGAACAGCTGGAGGAAAGGAAGGGTGATCAATTCAGATTTTTTTCGGAGGTGACCAAGTACCGCCATAATCATGGTGGACTGTTTGCACGCGACAGATTTCTCAGCACTGTAATTCTCTTCTCCCTAGAATAAACAATGCCAGGTCGTTGTTTTACATAGAATCCTAATTCATAAAACAATGGTTTTTTTCTTTTTTTGTTTTTCTCAGAATGACATTACATGGCATGAAACAAACTGGGACAATACGGAGAGCAGATTTCTTGCCTTCACGTGAGTAAACGTCCACATTGGTCATATTTCTTATTGTCATTTGTTTCCCGAAACTGGTCATCGCACAACATTTTTTTCCCAAAACATAAATTGCGTTTTCTTTATTCTGGCATGGACCCTTTAGGCTTCATGATCAAAATGGTGGAGACATATACATGGCATTCAATGCACATGATTATTTTGTGAAGGTGGCTATTCCCTCACCACCGCAGCAGCGGAAGTGGTATCGAGTGGTGTGTTCTGTTTCTTTTCCCTTCTACCTCTTTCTACCGTCTTGAACAGCTTTTCTACCTCAGTATACTCTTTATTTCATGATCTAATTTTCAACCTCAGTTTACGCCTCTGATTTCATGGTCTTGTATTGTGTAGGTCGACACGATTCTCCCGTCGCCCAGTGACTTTGTTCCTGAGGGTGTCCACGGCATCGCTGCCGTGTACAACGTGGCTCCTTATTCCTCCATTCTTTTTGAAGCAAAACCTTAGACTTATTAGAGAGAAGTATGAGACGTGGAACTACGAATAAAATATAAAGGATGTGATCTCCTCAAAACAATAGTTAAAATTAATAAAATCTCAGCTTTGTATGTGTGCAATTATTGAATGTGATAATAAGTTGTACTTCCTTTTACCATTTAACGAGTCTTACGGCTTGACATTCATACGTGGGAAGGTGTAAACGAGCCGAGCTTAGTTGAGTATTATTTTGTCTATGTTTAGCTTGTTTTAAAATTAATTTATTCAAATTTGGTTCATAACCAAGTTATATATTTTGAGCTGAGATTGAGTTGAACATTTATTTGTTTAAGCTTGGTTTGTTTTTAATTATGATATGAGTCGAGTTAAGCCAAACTGAGCAAAATAGTTTAGTTTGATTATACCACTAAAAGTAATAAATATCTAACATTTAGTAGTAACTAATAAATAATACTAATCATCTATTTATATGTAATTTATAATTGCTACGTCTTAGTTGTTACTAATTAATTAAATAAATAACTAGTTACTATAAGTACAATTGGTATATATTTATAATTTAGTCAAGTTAAATATGATAAATTACATTTTTTATATATTATTTTGGGAAAATAATAATTTAGGGTATGCATAGGTATTATTACTATTAAACAACTTAAATAGTTAATAGTTAAGCAACATGTTACATACTAGTAACATTTTTTATTAAGTAATTAATAATGGTGTTAGAGTTATTTACTCATATTTAAAACTTGATGTAAAAATATTACATGAGCCAAGTTAAGCAAAGTATTATAGCAAGTTCAAACAAATCGAATTTCGAGTTTCGAGTAAAATTGAGCCGAATACCCTTAGTTCAGTTACTATTTTAAGTCGAATATTTTTTTGTGCATAAAATTAATGAAAATAAATTCAAATTGAATCAAGTCAAATATAAAATACTCTTAGCTTGTTTAGATGTATTACACTTTATACAACATAAGGGAATGACTTATATATCATGGACGTGGATTTTGAGCATGCTAGGATGTACGGTACTGTCTTATTTATTAAGTGGCTCTCATACCCCTCCACTTAAAAGCCTCCACATCAATACAATATATCTACACGTCCGGATGCATGTAATCACGATCATAGGTATTTTTGAAATGTTCAAGTAGTGTATGTGTTTAGAATATTTTTTGACGAGATTAAGCCCACTGCAATTTGTGTAGTTTTGATTAGTATAATAAAATAAACCGTTTAAAACAACTTTGATATTAATATTTGGTTATACAATTAAATTCAATTCAGTTTTAGCTAATGTTTGCGACCAAATACAATTCGATTCCGTTTGGAACCGAATCTATGATCAATTCAAGCTTATGGACACATTAATATAATGAATTTACACGCCCAGATACATTATTTATAAGGTGAGAGTTAGAGAACATTTGGTTATGTCAAAAACTAGGGAGGGGGAAAAAAGGGTTTGAGAGGTCTGAAGTGTAGGAGGAAGACAACTTTGTGGTGCCCTCATTTGAAGCACCAACCATTCACACCCAACGACCAGCATATACAGGTACGGTCTCACCTTGATCAGCTGTCCCATTTTGCCACAATTACACAATCTTTTCATAGACACACTCCCCTCCATTTTAAGCTTGGAGTGGGGGGGGGGGGGGAAGTAAGAAAATTAACCAATTTCTTGTCATTGTCTATTTTTTACTGCGAGTTTTGAGAAAAACTAAAAACCAAAAAAAAACCATCATGCATGCTGCAACTAATTATAGATAGAAATTGTGAGAAAATTGAAAGGAAATGATTTCTACCTCAAAATAACCATCCTATATATTTTTCCTATATAAACACACCATTGTTTCTTGCCTCCTTTGATCAATAGTGCGCCACCTAAGAACACAGGAGAGAAATAAAGAAAGAAAGAAACAAGGGGAAAGACCAAACATATCCTTTTCTCTTTCTCCTTGACAACACCAACAAGAAGAAAGAAGAGATGGAGAAGTGCACCAAAGCTATGATCCCAGCTCTGGTCTTGCTCCTCACCCTCCATGTCCCCGTCATCGCCCAGTCCCCCACCGCCGCCCCGGTCGCCGGTGGCACCCCTTCCGTCCCGGCGCCCACCACCACCCCCGCCCCAGTCTCTCCCACCGCCAATGCAGCCCCGGCTCCCTCGGTCCCCACCACCCCGCCGCCGAGCTCGAGCTCCCCCGCCACGTCCCCCTCCTCCCAGTCCCCTCCTTCCCCTCCGGCGGCCACCCCGCCCTCCTCCTCCGCTGACGGCCCGGGATCCTCTCAGGCCCCCACCTCCGACGACGACTCCGGCGTCTCCTCCCCTCCCATCGCCACCGGCGGCCCTACCGCGGAGGGCCCTGGCGCCGAAGGACCCTTCGGCGACGGATCCGGCAGCGCTGTTGGTGCTGGGTTGAGTGGCCTTGCCGCGCTCGGGTCCTTTGTGCTTGCTGCCGCCATGTTGTTCTAAGCCAGTCTATGATTGATCAAGAATTTGGTCGTCGTTATATTAATGTTTTTGCTTTGTATACATGCATCACTTAATACGTGAGCGTCTTAAGATTATTACCTTCTTGTTTTGGGTTTTAGAGATGTAATTAAATTGAAACTAAGATGAGGGGGAATAAGCGATACGTTTGTTGCTGTAAACTCAATGTAACTTCTTTGCCTTCACGATTGACTTAGGTGTGTGCCTTATGATTATCTACTTTGTGATGATGATCATAGTTCCATAAAATCCGAATCGGAATCCGAATCTCGAATGAGTCTAAATCTGTGAAAAATCAATTCAGTTAAATTAGTTTAATCACTTATATATAATAATTTGATAACTTATAATATAAATATATAAAAATTAGGTATTAATATTATTTTGATATTATTATGTAAATTATATTTTATGATATTTTTTAATATTTTTTGAATTTTTTTAAAATTATTTGAAATTAGTTATTATTTTAATTCGAGTAAGAGTTGAGTCAACTTTGAATTAAGAGAATGCCACCCCTAACTTTTCACCCTAACCACCGCCCTGCCCTCCCTCCCCTCCACTGGCCCAGCCCCGCCCCGCCCCACCCCCCTAGCCTAGCCCCGCCCCGCCTTTTCCTGGCCCACCCCTGCCCCGCCTCC
>JAVDBV010086754.1:19930-36276 GCA_032619315.1 Piper longum | reverse complement strand
GGGGGGGGCGGCTGCCGGGGGTCACGGCGGCGCGGGCGCTCACGGCGCGAGGTCGCGCGGTGGAGGTTAGGGGAGAGGCGGTGCTCACGGCGGCGGGGTCGCGTGGCGGAGCGGCGGCGGCGGCGCACGACGGCGGCGGCGGCGCACGACGGCGGCGGCGGCGCACGACGGCGGCGGCGGTGAGGAGGGGTAGGGTTTTTTGGTTAGGGTACATCTGGACCGTCCTTATGATCGGACGATCCAGATCGGGAGCGATCCCAGGAACTCTATATATATATATATATATATATATATATGTATTTGTATTTAAATTCTTTTTATCAGAATGAAACAAAAACAACATTTCCTAGAGACATATTTGGTCAGTGTCAATGGTCTCATTGTCCGGTTAGAGGCTGGTCAGTGAAACATTGATAAATGGTATTAACTGGGTTTGGTAGAAAATATGATCCAATTATATGATATTAATAAGATGGTGTATGTACTAGTAAAGAACTAATGAAAAATATATTAATAAAAGCTTTGACTTTCTGTTTCGAAAGAATCAGATTCGTAAAGCTCCTGTAAGTTATACATGTGTGCAAGTAGGAATTTTCTTTCTAACGCACAAGTAGGTAACTAGTTAAAGAGGATGGAGACGTTTTGGAAGCAATCTTAATTCTCTTTGCAGGCCTGCATAATCGAGAACCAAAGGATGTTGTTGAAGATGACAGGCAACAACCTTTCTGAAAATGTCGTCTATATCACTATGGTAGTAAATGCTTCAACCTAATCCTCGTTATGCGTATAAAATAAAACACTACGGGTTGGTAATAGATATAGACTTTCCAGCCTTAACCCAATTGCAATCTTTTGGGTGCACATCAGGTGATGCATATGATCGGTAATTTTGATGACCAAGTATTGGGTTATTTCACTAAAAGTCAATGACATCTTGAAATTTACTTCTTTGTTTTGATATTTAATTATATGAATAACCGATCACTGACCTGTCTAAAGTTGTATGCATAAGATGAATTGTTTCTTCACTGGATTTATGAAAACAGCTCAAATGTTGTGATATCGCGGATAGTTGTCACTGTTATCATCGCCAGTTACAGTCAAGAAGACCTGACCTTGGAGCATAGAGATGTCAGCCAAAGTCCCCTTGAAACTCGATTTTTTAAGCAAAGGAAAGCGAAATCAAGGTTTTATAAAACTAAGCAATTCAGTGGAGAAACCAACCGTGCGTTTTGAGGATAGAGAGCTGGCTTGGTAGCCGATAAGCTTTCGCGTTCATGTAGTTGTTTGCAGGATAAGATAGCAAAAAGTGTGCGACTTGGATGAGAGCTGTCTCTCTTTCTGCCTTTTGAACTCTTTTAAAGTCCTTCTGGGTCTTGTTTCCTGTTGATTCAATCATGTTTTACTTCTTAACGCAAAGTAAAGTCACTTGTAATGACTTATTTACATATGCTAGAATAAAATAATCGAAGTGACTTGCTCACCTTTCACCCTTCTCACAAGAAGGAAACTTCAGATATAAGAAGTCGAAGCTCAAGTTGGACTTGAAATTCACCTTCAACCCTGTTGTTGAAATTCCAGCTTACACATAATATTTACTTGTCTAACATAATAAATTATAGACTTCACCAACTCTCATAAGATCATGCAATTAGAAAAATGAACACAGCATTTAAGCTTAAAGATTAAACTCTCCGAAGCATGTACATCATAAATAGTTTACTTAATCCACCTACCCATGTAATATTTATTGTTTTGCACTTTTCAAGAACTTCATTTATTTATATTTATCAAAACAGCTTAAGATAATGCACAGAACATGAATTGTCATACAACACAGTTGATCAAACTTTTCCGAGAACATACAAGCAAAAGAGAAAAGTGAAATGTTAGGAAGGATAAAACTCAGTAACATCGCCAAGAGACAATTTTTTTAAGTGCTGTCTCAGCTATCATACTTGTCATCCATAGCTTGTTAAAGTCGGCAACTGCTAGGAGGATCAGTGTATGAGCTTGATAAAATTATGTACATGGGTAAGAAATTATAATGACAGTCATGATTGCGAAAGTTGTGATGATTCTGCTGACTCAAAAATCATCTTTCTGCACCTTCGAGATCATCCTGATCATCAATTTGCACCTCTTCCTTGCTACCAGATTCCGGTCCCCGCACATCCTGATTATAAAAGTTTTGTTCAAAGAACTGTTCTGAGTACGAATTGTCGTCCTCAAGTTCATCGAATGTTTCTTTGTCCACAAATCTTAGTGTGTCGTTGTCCATCCATGCTGGGCACTTGTAGTGGGTCTCAATGGGTACAATATTATTCAAGGGACTAGGACCCTGAGACTGACTTGATACTTCACCAGCTTCGTGCCTCAAACAGGAGCATTCTGGTATCGGATGAGCAAGAAATGAAAGGGATTTTGACCTTTTAGATGATTCAAGGAGTCCCTCTAATAAAGTTTTTGTAAGATGTCTATGCAAGGAAGTAACCAACGTCCGATTTGCTTGGTATAAGTGATCATGTATCTCTTCAAGAAAACTGGTAACCACTTTCCTGTAGTCAATGGATGATACATTCCAAGTATGTCACATGATCAGGATAAATTGAACAAACAAGAACAAATCTGAAAGACTATCAGTCAGTTAAACAAAAAGTGCACGAGAATATTTGACATACCTATCAGGTCGAAAGGTTTTTGACGCTGCAGATTGGTACATTCTATGGCCCATTACCGAGCCGGCAAAATTTGGATGTCCTTTTCCATCAAGATCAAAACCTGGGATGAATACGTCAGCTTCAACAGATATGACATAGTCAATTGCTTCCCATAGTAACTTATGAGCATTTGTTCTCATTTCTGAAATTGTGGGTACTGGTTCTTTGTCAACTTCTGCTACCCAGCCCCACCAACCCTCCAAATTATATGGATATTTAGGCCTGGCAGGAGGAGGTGGGAGTGGCCTGGGGCGTGGCCCAGAGGTTTTCCAGTTATCAACTTTTGTTTCTAATGTAGCTGGAACTTTCTGAATGTTTAAGTCAGATGTGTATTTCTCACGGCCATAGATACTCCTGAGTTCAACACTGGAGCTTAAAAATGTCCTATCCACAACATTATCAAACATAGCACGCAGAGGAATTAATAACCTTTGTCCACCAAATATTTCCCCTCCTGCAACATATATTATTGTGTCTGATGAATAACCAAAAGCACGAAGAAGGATGCCAACCTGTAGAAAAGGCACCCACTCTCTAGTTACATTTTTCCCACGTCAAAATGAAATTGATAGCCACTGCCACGCCACTCATATAAGAAAGGAAAGAGAAACACCAACCTCCTCTGGCATCAATGGACATGATCCATTAAGTCTCTGCTTGGCAGAATTAACAGAAAGACCACCTTTCACTAGGCCACGCCTGATCATCCATCTTCTTCTATGTTGAATGATTTCAGCATGAACGTCCTTTAGAAGAAAGAAACACCAATCAAGAGAGTGTTCCGGCAGCCATTTGGCTAGTGACTCTTGATAAAATATGTTAGATGAGTCCCAGCAAATTTAAATTTCAAACAAAAACCATATACTCTACCGCGGAAAATTCCTTTCATTTGTATATTTTAGTGATAAATACATTCAAACTTCTCTGATACAGAAGAATTGTTTGCATCCTCAAAACAGTGGCAAAATGTAGTATCAAAAACATCAAGGGGTCTAAATATTGGTAAAAGAATCATGACGTCAAACACTCTAAGCTAGAGGAGTTATAGGTTCAACAGCACTAAAACCCTCACGAATTTCTAAATTTTGCCACATCAGGTAAAGACATGACTTGAAAGCACCAGGTAAGTCTTGAGGACACAACCCTCTTAAATATTACCTGGAAGAGCTCAGCACAACCAAAATATGCAAGAGCATCTCTGGTCAGCCCCGGGTCATAGGCTATATAAGGTCTATTAGAAGCTTTTAACCTGGAAATTGAAAAAATGAGCAAAACTAAGTGAGCTTTATATCCACTTAACTAAATTTCAGATGTCAAGAGTTAGAGAAAGCTGCAACTCACCTGTAGAGTATTTTTGACGCAAGGTCTTGGACATCTTGTCGGAATTGAAGGGCATGAAATGCCACCCTACATCTTAGTCTCTGATATTCTTCAAGATTGGGTGGAAGAATGGCCTTTTCGAGAAAAAAAAAAGGGGAGAAACATTGATTGGTAGTAAATTCACAAATTACGAGGAGCAACAGTTGAAAGCAAGTAGTACCTGCAAGCAGCCTCCATCATTAACCAGTAACTCTACAACTGAATGCCGTTTGAGCACTGGAAGGACTACTTCAAGGTAAAAATCTGCAGCACTGGAATGGGGAACCTTGAAAACTGGTATCTCCTTTCTCCTTCTTGCGATCTTAAATTTGTTTGGAAGGCTTCTTACAACAACAACATCTTTTGCAAGCGCTGCTATGAATTGATCCTCATTATAAAGGTACTCAAAACTCTTAAAGTCAGAGCTGCACAAATAACAGTAATTATTAAAAGCAGAGAATATGCTCAGAAATGCCTTAAACCAGTAGCGTGGTCACTTTCATGTAAATGCATGACTGACTCGAAATGTTACCTAATTCCTTTGCTGCTTGTAGTCGATTGAAGCTCAGGGATAACTAAAGCAGCATTTAGAAGGCGAGAGAGAGCGACCACATCACATATCTGCAAGAATAAAAAGATGAAAGAACCTCCACTGACCACTGCATGAAGCACTGACTACTGCCAACTTTACTTAAATACAACAAAAATATTCTCAGTTTAAAGTCGTTATTTGTTGCATACATTATTTACATGTGCTCTCGACCAGAGGATTTGGAAGAGAATTTACCATAGCCCGAAATGGAATGTCCAGTCAAGTAGAGCATTGGAAATCAAATGCACCAAATGACAGAAGATTATGGATCACATAAATTTAGTTATTGAGAGCATGTGTGTAATGCACTTAAGTTTCAGCTTTAAGACTTGTGGATCATTACATCGGATCCTCTTAAGACTATAAACAGGGGGGGAAAAAAAGCTTACAGAATTTCTGATCTCATGAAAACCACCCTGTATCTTGACGAAGATGAAGCCATTTGTTGATGAACTGGGAGCTGCAATTAGCATTTTAAGTAAAGAAGAATGCCCGAATTTTTGGAAAATAATAGTTGGAAAAAAATGGAACAAGAAGGCATATTGGCTATCGTCAGAGCCAATCACTGAGTAAGTATAACAACGAGCAGCAATCACTTATATTTGAACACTGCAGTAAAGCTCCCATCTGAAACGTACAGAAAATCACACCCTCCAACTATATTCTCTAATTGAACAGCTTCTTATCATTAAAAATGTAGAGATAATCCAATTATAAAAAAAAATCAATTAATGAATTAGCATTTTTCACAGTTCGAGCTGTTCAAATATATGGAATAACTCTGACAAAGAGGTCAAACAAAAAATCAAGGAAACTAATGTCCTATACAGAATCTTACAGATACACTGTATTTACACATAAGTTTTAGCATTCAAACAGATAATCAACTCTGCAATGAACTTCCGGAATTTTTTTTGCACATTCAATTTCCTTGGTGAGCACGACTAATGATAAACATCTCCCAGGCTAGAAATCTAACAACTAAAAAAGGAATTCACCTTCATACTTGTCTCTCGGATTTGCAGATGGATGTAGCAAAGCAAGATGATTGATCGGTCCCCATAGTCTTCTGCGAATTGACACCTTAAAGTCACATAAACAAAATTAGAGTCAAACGAAGTAATTCAATCTCTCAACTGTTCAAACATTCAAATAAGCAGACAAACAATTAATCATATCAACTAATCAGATCTAAGTCGCATCAACAGTGTCGGAAAGGAGATAAGAGTAAACACTCAGAACTGTTGGTAAAAGACAAATGCACACATAAACTTCTATGGGCAACTAAAAAGATTGAAGTTTTACAGGGTTCTGGCAATTACAGTTGCAGCTTGATCCGCGCTCCCAGACGAGGGCTTCAAACTGAAGATAGTCACCGAAGCCTGGTATTCATCCGCACTCCTCCCGGAGTAGACAGCAAGCACAAAATGGGCAAACAAGGAGACCACCGACAGCGCCAGCCCAACCAACGCCCCCCATTTCAACTTGGACTTGAAAACCACCCCCATCTTTCATGGCAGATCCCAAATCCCAGCCACTACCAAGCCCACCAAAACACCCATCAAACACAAGTACTAGGCTCAGAAAACCCGCTACAAATCCTCAAAACTCCATGCCTTTCCAAGTTTTTGCATGCTCAGAATCATCATAATCAGAAGCAGAGGTAAAGGGAGCGATCGGTCACGAAGAAGGAGAAGAGACGGGATCAAACACGTGCTTGGAGTAGCGTGCCACGTGACATCACAGTATCTACGACAACGACAAGGAAGCTTGAATGTAGGGAGGGAGTGAATCTAGCTTCACCCACCTCAAACACAACGTTTGTGTATGACCTCATTCAAGGGGGGAGGAGAAGGTGACATGGGAAGGATGTGAATGTATCATTATATATGTATTTGTGTGTTTATGTGACTATGTTGGCCACTCTTTGAATTGTCGAAGGGATGGAGTGAATGCCCTCCAGCAAGGAACTGGTGCTGCTTCAAAGCTGCTCTGGTCTGTTTCCGCAGACCAAGAGGAGTGATTAAAAGAAGAAAAAAAGAGGAGCGCTTAAGTGCGGGAGTTTTGCTCGGACAAGAAACTGACGCTCGGACAAGAATGCGATATTTCCAAACTGGCTAGCAATTTAGTCCTGGTCATTTGTGATCCAACCGTCCAAAACCTTAACCAGTCACTGCATCTTTTTTCCGCAATTGCGATCAGAATTTTATTTTGTGTGGACGACATGTGTTAGACGAGGGAGGAAAAATTGTCGTAAGTTGTTGCTATGTCGGCGTTGGGTTTATCCTACGTGATCTTTTAAAATTTACCGGTGATTTATATACATGTCAATTAAAACATTTTATTTATTAAAATAATTTTTTAATTTAAAAAAATTTGTACTCTTTTAAAACCCTATATGACTCAATAATAATATTAAAATCGGGTTTAGTTTTAGAGTTGACTTAAATTAGAATTTTTTAAAATTTTATTATAATATGTAAATTTGAATAAATATTTGACAAAAGATGATAATTTGGGTGATATGATGTGAAGTGAGAGAATTATTATACGCGAATAATAAAAAATATCATAATATAATTATAATCGGTGGTGATTTGAGAGAAAAGATAATACGGAGCTTAGCCTAGTTAGATGAAGAGCTCAAGAGAGAGGTTGCGTCATTTCTACTTCTACAGGTTCACTGGTACTCCCGCCATGGCTAAATTTTGGGTAGAATCTGCGATGTTGTGCTCCTGTTGATCAGCATAGCAACGACGGAGGCCTTGCTCGAATCCTGTGATAGAAATATTTTTTCATGAGAAAATATACAGCCACGTGTAAAATTATATGGTCACATGTATCGACGGCAAAAGACGGACGAAGAGGTGTAAAAAATTCCAGACCAGAATACGATTTCGACTTTGGAGGCACAAAAATTATTTTTTGAGAGAGCTGACCAAGTCTAGGGTTTTGGACCTGAAAAGAAGAAAATAAAAAACTTTTTGTTGTGAGAGAAATTAATTAAATACCATTTTTTATTAGATCGTCAAGTTCTAAATTGGACCTTCAATCGAAATTTGTTTTTTCTTCAACAATAATACAACACCGGCCGGTTTGTTTCAATTTCTCCATTCTACTCTTGGATCAATTGTTGATAGCGATTGTATTATTGATTTATATTTTGAAGAGGTTTATCTCTCGAAAAAAACATGTGGTTATAATTAATTAATTAATATCATAATAGAAGGTCTGGGTTAGAAGAACACCTGAGAGTAATTTTTTCAATGTAAAACTTGTGTACGCTCCATCATGCCTGTGATTTGTGGTTTTATTACGATTATTTATTTTATCTTGTCAAAATACAATAAGGGAGTTGGGAATTGAGATTTAGTGATTGACAATCTCCACAAAAACCCATGCCAACGATGGCAACATATCTAATAGGCAAAAATGATTTGTAACTCTAAAAAATTACACAAGCGTCAACCATATTAATCAAAACAAATTCCCGACTTAAAAAAAAAATCAATACAATGCATTGGATTATCATAATACATCTTAATTATTGACAAAGAGGAAAACACTCACAACTTGCCGCAGGAATAATAACAACAATGCATAATAAACAAGCAACCATTCATAAATAAAATAAACATCCAAGTGAGATGAAAAAAAACCCCACAATAACTTCGGCAGGCCTCGTTCCTACGTGAACTCAATAATACGTCAATAATTATGCATGAACGCTTAATTAACCAATATATATATATATATATATATATATATATAGTGATATTTGGTCTGGCGAATTATGATATGAGGATGGCTTCTACTTGAGCCAACTTCACACATTCGGAGTAGCGAAAGCAGTCGACGAGATGGTCGATGGTCAAGCAAGCTGCCTGCATGAAGGTGAGGGCGATCACTGGCCCAACCAACCGAAACCCTCTTCTGATCAAGTCCTTGCTAATGGCCTCTGCTTTTGGGGTCCTCAATGGCACGCTCCGTTGTTGCTTGTATTTGCTCACCATGGGCGTGTTGTTCAAGAACCCCCATATGTAGCCGCTAAATGACCCACATTCCCTCACAATCTGTTTTCAACAAATTTTGTCTTTACAAAGTTTGTCAGGCCAATTGCCAAAGAAGAGGATGTTAGATATGTAAGAATGTGATTTACTTGCCTCGTTGATGCGTTTGGCATTGTCCACAATGCCCCTCACTCTGCTTTCGCTCATCATCAGTCCCTTGTTTGAGGATATCTCCAGGATTTCTTTCTCCACCATGTTTGCCACAGTTTTGGCCTCAAAGCCCTTGAATGCTTCTCTGCTTGAATATAATTTAAAATGTAATTATTAGAAGGAAAACACTATATATATAACAGCAACATGCAGTGCATGTAGCTAGCTGTGATTAGATTTTTTGGCTATATATAATCACCTGTACAGTTCCTTTTTCTTAAGAATTTCTGTCCAGTTTTGATCCATTAACATGCCTGATAGTGTTAGTAGCTCAAACAGCTGCCTGCAAACATAATTAAAATAAGGCAATCAATTTTCAGATGTTGAATACCTTATAAAATTAGGTGGGCAATGGGCGATGCTTACCAGTCTTCATAAACAGAAACCCCCCAGCATTGATCATGGAATGAAACATACACTTGATCTGGGAAAAGCCAGTGAATTTCGCAATTTAATGACTATTTGAAAAATCTCTCTCTTTTTTTGCACAAGCAAATTGTTTAATTTAAATGTACCACTGGTCTTGGTGATCCAGGTGCACCTCTTGATTATATCATCAGTTGTGCCACTAATTTCTTCTTTTTTCACTTCAGGTGCAGAACTTTCCTTCCTCTGAATTAGTCTAAGCCTCTTGATTGTATCTGATATCCTCCTGTCCCATTGTCTGAGAGAGCCACTGAAGGATGAATCACTTGAACTCTGAGATAAAGTAGAGAGTGACAAATCTGAGCTTGTCTTAGGAATACCAAGTGGGTATATCTTCAATAGATTTTTGGAGAGAGGGCTCGTATATGACTTCTCCTTCTCTCTAAGGCTTCTGTTCCTCACCAGAATTGGCTGTCTAGCATATCCTGTGCCAGGCATATTTGATACACCATATAAGTTACAACAGGTAATCTAAGTGTGTTGTAAGTCCAGAGGGGGGCTGGCTGGCCTTTAAACTCTTTGCACAGTGGAGGATCCTCATTTGTCGCATGTATGGTGGCAAGTATATTCATATGATATTACTTAAACTTCATTTGAGCTTGACGTACTGCATAAGAAGAAAACTTGGGAAAATTGAAAAGAAAGGAGGTTATTTGAGGAAAGTGAAGGGGATTACAAACTCGAAAGGAGCAGGTTTTAGTTGTGGTGTTTGTTTCAACTAGGTGCAGAGTGTCCTTCCCAGTGGATACTTAACACCTACTTCAGAAAGAGAGAACAATGCCTCTCCCTTCCAGGAAAGAGATGCACTATCCATTATATAAAGCAGATTCATGGAGAAGCCGGCCGCCCAACAGGCCATACATCCATATAACTAAGAATATCCAACCTTCATTGTCTTACAAAAAGGCTTCTGCGATTTGTATGAGAATATCGCCTTCCAGACTAAAACATAATCGAAATTGGGAACACTGTTTATGCTTTATGAATGTAAAATGGTCTGTGAAAAACTACGCGCTCAACATTTTTTTTGCATGCATCTCTGTGGAAATTAGAACCTTTCCGCCATGTTTGTGGCAATATTCTCCACGGATCAAGCTAGTTGTTAAACAGCTGGGAGGTTTTTTACCTAGATAATAAATAAATAAACAAATTTATAGATGTCATGGTGTCATATTTTCCTGCTGATTATGATCGATGCACATCATATGGCCTATCTATTATCGATCTCCGCGGGCAATTATTTTCAAAGCAACAGTGCAAAATTGA
The DNA here is from genome assembly GCA_032619315.1 of Piper longum. NCBI lineage: Eukaryota > Viridiplantae > Streptophyta > Magnoliopsida > Piperales > Piperaceae > Piper > Piper longum. Next base: position 25,693 of record JAVDBV010086754.1, on the reverse strand, counting down.
CATCAATCGTTCATAAATCAAAGCCGTATTTTCCTACGGAAAACCATTTTTGTACCTATCTGAATAATTTGTTTGCAAGTGCCAACGATGTCTTCTTCTATATTGTGCAAAATGCTGGCCTAACTAAACTTTTCTGTTCTTTATATATGTGTCAAATGAGATGGCCTTCAATTTTCAACAAGACTCGTAATTCTTATCACACTTCCTTAGAGCTGCTTCATCTTTATTCATGGAGGTTCTGCTCCCATATGTGGCATTGGCATCCACGATGATGCTCATGTTCATAGCATTGAAATTAAGGAAGAGGCATGAAACCAAAAACCCAACTCCCAAACTACCTCCCGGGCCACCAAAGCTGCCCATAATAGGCGGCACGCACCACATGCTGGGCTCTCTTATACAAGGCTCTTGCAAGCTTAGCTATGAAACATGGTCCCTTATTGTTGTTTCCTCGGCTGCAGTTCCCACGGAGGTCATGAAAACCCGTGACATAATCTTATGGACCTGAAATATATGACTCAAGGATAATGAGCTATGAATGCAAAGACATCATATGGGGGCCTTATGGTGAATTTTTTGTAAGATATGCATGCTTTAGCTTCACAGTGCTAAAAGGGTCCAATCCTTTCACCCGTTAGAGACGACGAAGTGTCCAATCTCATTAAAGAGATCTCGGAGGCTGCTGGATCGACGATCAATTTGTCGAAGAAAGTGTTCATATTGACAAATAATGCGACTCCCCGAAAACAGCATTTGGTTATAGGAGCAAGGATCAATCAGAGTTCAAATTGGCAGTGGACGAAGCTTTGAATATTGTGGGGCTTTGATGTAGCCGATCTATTTCCTTCATCGAATCTGCTACGCACATTTCTGGTAAAAAACCAAAGTTTGAGTCAATACATAAAAAGATTGATGGTATCATGGGCAGGATCGTTGAAGCCCGTAGAGAAAAGAAGAAGGTACCAGAAGCTGAGAATGATGCTGGTTGACGTTTTACTCAGAGCTCGGACGGAATTATAAATGCAGTCCTAGTAAGTCTCATGTTAATACTTTATTAGTTTGTTTGTTTGATACTAGAAGCCAAGCCATCATTATTTGACATGATACAAGGTTTTCATTCGATGATTACAGAAGTAAACAGTAAATAATTCTAAATCCTAGATCATGATCAATGCTACGTAACATGATGATAGGATCCGAGCTTCAATTCTCACATGTTTGCAGCTGGGACAGAGACGTCATCCACCACCATTGAATGGGTAATGTCCCAACTATCGAAGAACCCCCGCGTAATGGAGAAAGTTCAAGCAGAGATAAGAAGTACTGCAGCAAGAGGAAAAGACCACAGAGGCAGACATTAGGGAAATGAGCTATTTTCCAATCAGTCATTAAAGAGACATTTAGGCTACGGCCTCCAGGACCACTGCTACTGTGTTATGTATAAGCGTAGTTAATAGTTTGATAATTAGTTATATTAGTTAGAATTAGTGAAAATAGAAAATAAAGGCAAAATAAAATAAAATAAATTAAAATCGAAAAATATACAAGGAGAAGTGGATGTATATAAAGGGGGCATCGTTGTATTAGAATTCCCCTCTTATTCTTGTCATCCTAACCTCTTATTTTTACTCTTTCCCTCATCTATTCACTCTAATCTCCTTCTCCTTCCCTCAGCCTGTTATATGCCTTTAAGACCGCAACAAATTGGAATTGCATTATATGGCCCTAGATTTGATCGGTAAAATCAGGTGGGAGCATGTTCAATTCAATAGTTGTGTGGGAGATTTGAATCGCTGATCATGTCAACATCTAGGAAGCAATTAGCTCGTCGTCAACGGTTCACGGATTTTTCTGTCGGACAGAGTCGCCTCCAAAATTCCATTTGTGCCCTTGCTCAAACTATTAAGGAGATGGAGCAATTTGCTCACTCCGTGAATGCCAGGCCGTTGAGTATGGAAGTTTCAACAACTGCTTGTTTATCAATGAAAATTGATAGCATGGATTTGCAGACAGACTTGAAATTGTCAGATTTGGCAATTACATACCAGTTCGATCATCTTCGAGGCTCATTGCAAGCTAGTCAAGCTAGTGTCCTTTATGAGCCAAATAATGATGGTAATTCTCGTTACAATTACTTGCAACAACGATTTTGTTTATTTGAGCAAGATTTGCATATAATTGAGCCAGATTTAGTATATCATTCATTACCTATGAATATGCAATCCAAGTGTTTGATGAAATTGCCAAATGATTATGGATTGTAAGGATCTCTATTGTGTTGTGATAAGGTGAAAAAAGTGCAACCACAAATGTATGGGAGTGATTTTAAAGTGAGCTTGAATTCAAGTTTTGACTCATCTGTAAAAAAGTTTTCTCCATCTCACTCACTTGATGTAATTGTGCAATTGGAATCGATTTACAAAATCCAGTACCTAATAGGCCAAAGATAGCAAAATGAGTGGGACTGAATTTTATCCATTCAGATTATGGTAGGGAAATCATGCCCAACAACATTGTGGCTGATCTAGATGACGAAATGTGTGTTTCACACCAATTTGTTGAAGTGGTACAGGAACTTGAGGACATGAGAACACTACAAAAGAACAATGATGCTTATGAATATGATTTAATAAACTCCAACAGTTGTGGAGAGCAATGGACAAAAAAATTTGTAGCAGATTATTGTGTTGATTATCCTATTCAGAAACATTTATCATATGCAAATGATGAAGCAATTTTTGATGATTTTAGTACACAGTTTGATGCAAGAATGGACTTACTTGTTTTTCCAATTCTATCCAACTATAAGCAGCCACAAAAGATCCCTTGAGCAAATTTTTGCAACATATTGAAGCCTGTAAAATTGAGGAGGAATTTCTCTCAATCGAATTTCCACCCAAACCACCTTGGCTGCCAAAGTACAATGCTTCTGTAAGTGATTCATTAGCAACAATTACCAGATCAGTGTTATCAGATTTTGGACATCAATTTGAGAAACAATCAGTTGAGAAGTTGTCTTACTTGCACAAGGCTGATGGGTGTAGTTTCATTGCAAATAACATTGCTGGATGGAGTTCTTTGACTTTACAGAGTTTGGAATCAGTAATTGAAAATTCTTGTGCTAAGTATACAAGTCTTAAAAAGCAAGTTCTGAAGTTCTTTACATTTGAAAGTGTGCATTCAACTTTGAGAGCAGTGTATGAGTTATTTCCATCTTTCAAGCATTTACGAGGTTGTCAAATTGAGTGGCAGCAAATGGATGATCAAATAACTACTTTCTTTCCTAAGCCACCTTGGATTCTGCCTCTCTTCTTTGTTCTACCAAGGTTAACTAAGGTGCAATTCGTGCGGGATCCAGGACCCATTGGTTGCAGGACTTTCATGTTAAATGTTCATTATGCAACTGTGAGAAAATACTTCCATTTGCATGGCCCAAGAGCAAGTTTATATGTGGGATATGGTCTATGGTTGCAATGTCATAAACAAAGAGTGGAAACTTGGCCATTGCAATTCTTGAGGAAGGAGGATCAAGAACATACAAGCTTGCAAATAATAAGTAGCACAAGGCATTCTATTTCACTCAACTCAAAACGTATTGGCTTCTTAAGCAATTATTGCAAGGTTGAAAACTTGAGTTGTGTGGATTAAGCAATTTCACTATCTTTCGGTTGGTTCAAACCATACAATAGACGGGCTCATGCTAGTTTTCCTTCTTTGAGATCAAGGAAGCTTTGAAGGGGGAAGGAGTCCTATGTATAAGCATTCTTAGTGGTTAATAGTTTGACAATTAGATATATTGGTTAGAATTAGTGAGACAAGAAAGTAAAGACAAAATAAAAATAAAAAAATAAAAATTGAAAAATATAAAAGGAGAAGTGGATGTATATGAAGGGGGCATCATTGTATTAGAATTCAAGTTTAAAAATACAAAGGCTTCTTCTTCCCAACCTCTTCTCCTCCAATTCCTTCTATCACTTTTTCCTATCTCTATTCCTTCTATCATATTCTTCCTTTCAATCTCCTTCCCTTCTCCCTTCCAATTCTTGCCATCTTAACTTCTTATTTTCATTCTTTTCCTCATCTATTCACTCTAATCTCCTTCTCCTTCCCTCAACCTGTCACAGGGCTTTAGGAGTGTAACATTTCAATTGGGAATATTAGTAAGAATATGAGATTGGATGAGAGAACCTGAGTGCTAGAGAAGGCGAGATAGGAGAAGATATTGGTAGAAGAGTGAGATGAAGTAGGATAGAAGAGAGGACAAGGGGAAATATTGGGAGGACATGAAGGTTAGAAAGGAATAAGATAGGAGGGGAAGAAGACCTGATAAGTAAGAGAAGAAAAGAATGGCTGAAACCGAGAACGTAGGAGGAGAGACGGCCGGAGTTGGGGAAGGAGATCGGCAAAGTAGAAAGATTTCTAATTCATCAAAATTGTTGGGATTAACCAGAACAAACCAAATATAAATCCCATATTTCAACATATAAAGATGAGAAGTTCAAAACAAATAGAGACAAACCAAATTTACGTGAAAAACTCTAAATTTGGGGAAAAAACTACGGGGCAAATGGTTAGATCAAATCACTATATCACAAGTTTGATACAGAACAAATTCACAGGAGAATAAACTCCTCAATACCAATTTACTATACTTTCTACAAAATCGGTATAGGATGAGAAAGAAAATGAAGAATTAAAAGATTACAAATATAAGAACTTGGTGAAGTTACCATTGACGATTGTAAGCAAATCTCAACAAAACATTCACCTTTCTTCGATCCACACAATTTTCTTTCTCCTTTTGCAGCAGTAGTTTTTCTCCAAACCAGAAAACCCAAAAACCCTAAAGAAGAAAGTGTCATACGTTGCTTTTATTCCTTTCAACAAACAAAATCTGTAAATCTGGATTTTTGCCCAAAACAGGGTTATAATTTCACGTATTTCTAGTGGAGGGACAACCCAACAAACCTTCCCTTCCCGACTCCATGAAATACCTCTAGCCGGCATGGGAAGCTCCATCCATGCCTGCTCCATTCCTGCAGTAAACATGTTTCTCCTTTGACACAACTTTAGTCATCATGTTTGCAATATTTCTTTCAGTATGGATTTTTGTTAGCTCAAAAGATTTACTTTCTAACACATCTCTTACCTAGTGATATCTCACATCAATGTGTTTACTCCTTAAATGAAAACTTGAATTCTTACTCAGGTGAATTACACTCTGGCTATCACAGTGTATAATGTATCTGTCCTGTTTAACACCAATTTCATTCAAAAATCTTTTCATCCACAACATCTCCTTTCAAGCTTATGTAGCAGCAATAAACTCAGCTTCAGTTGTGGATAATGTAACACACTTTTCCAACCTAGATTGCCAAGATACAACCCCATTAGCAAAATTAACAACAAACTCAGATGTTGACTTTCTTGTCTCCAAGTCACCTGCCATGTCTGCATCCGTGTAGCCAACCAACAAAGGTTTATCACTTTCAAAACATAAACACATTTTGGATGTACCTCTCAAGTACCTCATTATCCATTTAACTGCTTGCCAATGCTCTTTGCTTGGATTTGCTAAATGTCTCCTAAATGTTCCAACTGCATATGCTATGTCTGGTCTTGTACAAACCATAGCATACATCAAACTACCAACTGCAGAAGCATAAGGAACCTTTGTCATTTCCTTCATCTCTGTTTCACTTAAATCACTTTTCTTTAACTTGAAGTGACCCCCAAGTGGAACTCCAACCGGCTTTGCATCTT
>JAVDBV010086754.1:2500-19910 GCA_032619315.1 Piper longum | reverse complement strand
CCCCCCCAAAAAAAGCAGCAGCAGCAGAACATCAAAAAAAAAAAAAGAATAAATGGAGTTTAACAAGAGTGGAACTTTCGGATAATAAGAAGGACGGCGTGGAGAATGCTACATCGGAGGAGAAGATCGACGTCGACCGGCCAAGATCGGCAGAGGAATGAGGTAAAATGGTGGAGGTGGAAGGTAGCTCTAGAAGGCGGATATGGGGAAGACCAGAGGTGGTCGGGTTCTCCAGTTTTACTACTATTTGGCCCTTATTTAGTCGGTATAATTTTTTTTTTAATTTAGGTATTTTTTTAAAAAAACAAAAGTTGTGTTTTTTTCTTTTTGTGGGAATAAAGGGGGTAGTTTTTCTTTTTATTTAAAAAAAAAGGTGGTAGTTTGGTATTTGGTAAGACATACTTTGAGTTTTTCGGGTTGGCTAATTAAGCTAATACGAGTATTTCACAAGACGAAATTTTCTATTTTATAAGCATAATTTTTTTGGTCTATAAATTATAATCACGCATTCAAGTTTGAGTTTAGTTATTTGATACTTAAGTTGAACAAAGTTCGAATTAGCTGTACTGGTTTAATTTAGATTACCTTTTTTGGTAAATTTATTATGAAATTTGTTCAAAAAATTAAGATATTTATTTATTTTCATAATACATGCACAAAATAAGATTGTTTTACATTAACCTTGTATTCTTATTTTAAAATGTATATGAAATGTATTTTTTTATTAATTTATTTATTATTATAAATGACGAGTTGTTTCTGCTAGGTATTTAATCAATAATTCCTATTAGTTTTAAAATCTTAATTAAGATGTGTTAAGGCAAAACCAAAAACAGCATTTTTTTATGAGACCCTTTCACCTACATAGTAAAGACCTAATTAAAATGATTGGGCATTAACGTAATCTTAAAAACCTTCAAATGAACTTAATTTAGTTTGATGTGAAATTCATAAAAAACTCATTTCGGGAAGTGATATAAATTTGAATGAAGCAAGTTTGGACTTGTGTATTTTCAGCCCATTTGAATAAAAATAAATAAAATCTTAATAATTAAAGTATCGTTTCATTAGCGTAAATTTTTTTTTATGTAAATTTGGGTGCCCAAATAGCCGATATTATTTGAGCTCAAATTTCAACCATTAAAAGAGAAATCAGTTTTCCACGACTTATATATCCCAAAGTCTCCATCATAAAAACACTGTGGGAGAGCCTAAATTCTCCCAACGTGCCATTAAAATACTCACGTACAATCACATGAGGTCTTATTTATACATATATAAGATAATATTTCTACCTTAATAAGGAATTATAATCATTAAATCCTTATTCAATTAGAATTCTCTATTAGTTTATCTTAATTAAAGATAAACATGGATTTGGGATTCTCCCCATATTGGGCGTATTACAAATTACGTCCAACGGTAGTGAAATACTAAACACTTCCCATTTCAAAAATAGGAATGAGCAATCATCAACAACACGAAAGTAAGCTATATTTGCTGCCAGGAATGGTAGTAAAGGTAGAGCACCCAGCAACATGATCACCATTTTAGTCGCACTGCAACAAGTTTATCTCTACTCATTCAGTATTCATCTTCACAAGCTAGAAAACGATGAGCTAACTTTTGAAAGTTTGAGGTAGCTTCCTCTTATCTTAGCTCAATATTTAGCCAATATTAGCAATTCTTTTCTAACATATTCCCGCATCTTTGATTTAAACCAACTTCATCTGCTTTTATCTGTACAACATTACCATGACCAGAAGATGTTCAACAAGGAAAATTAAAGATATATATTAGCAGTGTTATGTTATAGGAAGTTCTACATAGCCAACCTAGCAAGGGGAGGGCGGTTTTATTATTCCAACTTTGTTTATGTACAATGGAGAACTGGATTCTAACCAGGGCATTTCACTTGGGATAGAGGACACAGTGAGCTATCTATGAGGTTGTTAGGAGCTATGAACAGGCTGGAGGATTTCATCATTTTTGAGGACATGGATATCTTGGTTTCAGGGCTAGCCTTGTCTTTGGTTGGAGATGGCAGTTTCTTCAATTCTTGCAAACCTCCCCCTCACTCTTGGCTGACTATCTGCCAGAGCTTTCCTACACGCATACTGCAAGAAAGAAAGAAGCCAAGAATTAGCAATGCTTAAAGTTGAAACAATTCTTTGTTTTGCAAATCAATGAGCGATGAATAAGAACCACTTGTGAATTCTAGTAAGGATGAGAACTACAAGGATTTCAAGAGCAGATGATGATATATGATGCCTGGTTCTCTTATCAAACAATATATGGAAGGAAACCAACCAGCAAAGATCTAACAAGATGAGCTAATAACCTAATACTACTTCCTCACCTTGATTTTTCGTCCAAAGTTCCTCCTATTCTTCTTCTTCCTATATCTTGAAAGCCGTTCTTCGCGCTCCTCGTGTGTGTAACATCCAGCGGGTAGCAAGCGAGGAGACTGCACAATGACTGTGCCCATACTAACAAGAGTCTGTCATGACAAACAAAATCACTTCTTGTTCTCGGAAATAAGAAGGATGCATTCGAGTTCAAGCTATTCAGAAAAAGAACCATTTAATATTTATTTTTTAACACTCATGAACTCATTGACATAAGAGCAACCTAGAATCATTTTGCAGTAAATTGAAAGGTGGTATCCTACTTTAGCAACCTAAATGTTAAGATTGGTAGTCTCTGAAAATATTTCCCATGTGCTAACCTGCATATCTCCCTCACTGAATGCTCTTCTCATCCCAGAAGTCTCAATATTGAGTCCTTGAAAATTCAAAAAGTTTGCTTTAGTCGGTAAGCCACTGTTTTTCCCAGGTGAGGTGAGGCAACCAGAGCTAGTACTCTTTTGTATGGTCCCATCTGAACCATGATCTGATGCTAAACCTTCTCCTGTTATTTTAACAGGAACCTTGACTTCTGGAATTTCTGGGGAAGATTCATGCATAACAGGTTTTTCCAGAAGATCATTGCAGTCATTGAAGACATCATCCAGCGAAGGCCCAGTTTGCATTGTAAGTATATCTGTGAGCTTCACTGCTTGAGAACAAATTGCATCTTCACCACCAGAAATGATGGAAATGGTAGCTAGGTCAAGATCTAATATTGGTTCTTCTATGATTGTGGTGATGGGTTCTGCAGCTTTAAATAGATCTCCCTCCCCTCCCAAGTCATAGTCAGAAATGGCGGAGGCTTGAACTATTTTACACTTCACAGAGACAAGGACAAAACAAATAAGACGTCAGATTACGGAAACTAAACATATACCAAGAAATTTTTTCCCCCTAAGTTGCTTATTTATCATGAGAATCTGGCTACAATAACAAGGTATTCCTTTTACACAGTTCCATCAATGACAAGGAAGACAGGTTGGTAAGGAAAATAAAATTAACTGAACTGAGCTCTGCCTGACCAGTACTAGTACATTTCAAGATTTATAAGTTTATGGCAAATCTTCCAATCCTATCAGATTGAAGAAGAGTGGACAAGAAGTTGAAACTTACTTACTGGACAAAAATGCTGCAAATTTCCAAGCTTTGGAGTGTAGAATTAAAAAAAAATTAAAGGAAATTGTGAGAAGACTTGGTAACTGGAACTAAACACCTAGGCAGTTAATTTAACTTAACTTCATTTTAATAAAAAATTTTATCTGTAAATCATTTATTTGAGGATGAACAATATGCTTTTTATTCTGAATCATGTAAAATTTATTTCTTTAATAAAAAAGATATGAAGTGATAACACTCTTGTCATGTTTCCCAGTTAATGGAAGAGCATAGGAAGGTACCCAGTATAAATCTAGAACAAGTGACCATACTTTGATTGGGAAGAGAAAAAATAAACAATCTTCAAAATGAAAGAAAAAGATAGCAAATGGATTGAGTAAAAAAAGACAGAAAACAAAGAGAGCTCTTCTAGATGTTTCCCAAAGTGCAAGCTCAAAATCGGAATCAATACAAGAAAACGAATAACACTTGATCACTGCAAAGAAGAAGAATAAAAAGAAAGCATTCATCTAATTTCCACAAACCAAAATTCAGAGCATGATAGATCATGAGAAAGCAAAACAATTGATAGCCAAAATACCCACCACTGCATTTGCATCACCAACAGCCCACATCTCCCCAAGCTGTTGGATCTCCTGTGAGCAGCTCTGGAAGTAAGGGAAGAGAAGACCTGCTTCTGTATACATCCTTTCTCTTCCTTCCTGGGTAATCTCTGGGTAACCTTGAAATAAGCCAACACCTCAACGAGAAGGTGCAGTGGACACAAGAAGTTAAACCAAAAATGGGGAGAAGAATCAAATGATCGCTTGCTCCTCCTCTTTGTTGCCTTGCCCAATCCAGTCTCTTTCACAAGTTACAGCTTTCCTTTTACAACAGTCCAAACATTGGTGTTTACTGTTTTTCTTTTTCTCACAAACTACCAAACCCCATCTTCATATATCGTCTCTCAACACTAACTTTGGTGTGATCTTCTGACAGTGGTAGTGAATTATTGTACTAGCACAATATACGATGGTTCTGACAATGGTTAGTGGATTCATAATTATAGAGCTATTGAAGAAGACGACGCAGCTTGCCGTTAAAGTATCTGCTACCTGCTGGCAGTGCATGCATGTGTGTGCCAGTTTCTGAATATCAAAGTCTGCCTTTACTTGATACTTTTTTCCTCCCCTCTTTTGCGAGAACTGTATAATTTAAATATACGATAAAATAAAAATAAGATAAAAATTTATCTCCCAGCGAAATGGAACGATTAATAAGTCATCACATGGCAAGTTAAAACTTGATCGGTGAGAAAAAAATTTATTTTCTCGATCTATCATTCCTTTCCTTGAAAATATCATAATTTTTTTATTTTTTCTCATACTGATATTAAGAAGAAGATATAATATTTATATAATTTTTTATTATTATGTCAAATAAATTAATAGAAGAAATATCATAAGATCATATTTGATTAACTTGAGATATAGATCAAAATTAATCTTTTAATTTATTTAATGAATCCACCCCTTATAGTTATATCCATAAAAAAATACACCATCTCTCACTTATATGTAATAGGTAAAAGTGTATTACCATTCATGGGCATCACTAAATCAAATATTTCACCCGCATATAAAAATACATGATTATATTTTAAAAGAGTTTTTTATACGAGAAGTAGGTCGTACGGCCTATGAATAAGCTTAAATTATACACCTATTAGGGATTAATAATAACTTATATGTAATCTCAAAATTTTAATTACTTTCAAATATATTTTAGATAGTAAAAATTTGCTACCTACTGTTATGATAATTCAATGATAAAGAATATGTCTACTAAACTCATCTATTTATATATCAAAAGTAATATGAATATAAAAAAATAGAGTATTATGCAATGTATAAATTAAATATATGATAAAATATAAATAAGATAAAAACTTATCTTGTAATAGAAAGATTTATGAACAATAGTCACTATGCTCACAAGTCAAGATTTGATCACTAGAAAAAAATCTATTTTTCATGACTTATTATATTTTTTCGTAGAAACACCCTAATTCTTTATTCTTCTTGTTATTGACGTTAGGGAGAATATGTAATATTTATATATTTTTTCATCATTATCTCAGATTGACTGATACGAAAAATATTAGGAGATAATATTTGATTAACTTGATACTAAGTCAAAACTAATTTCTTTATTGATTTGATGAGCCATCCCCTTATTGGTGGGTATTTCTACCAAAAAATACGCCAACGAAAATAAGGTATAAAAACAACAAAAATTATAAGAAAATATTACAATGGGGGCGAATCTAGTCCTAGTAGAAAGCACCGGTCTCCGACAATGAGAGTAAAAAAAAACAAAGACATTGGTCAGAGAAGCATGAGATTGACGAATGTTTGCAGCTAATCAGAATCTAGAGAAATTCTTTTTTTTTCCAGTTTGGGGTGATCACTGGGTTATTACATCCAACTTAAGAAGGAAAGTTGCTTCCAAAATTGTGGCAAATTTTCTCCCACAAAGATAAAAAATGAGAACATACCATGAAGATTGAGTGCTTTTTTTTACAATGGGTGTGGGCATTCATCTTGGAACTTCTATTGCAATGAGGGTATGGAAATTGTTCATATTACAGTTCAAATTAGTTTACTGTGATGAATTTTAGGACTGTGACAGTTACCTATTTATTTAATCAAAATTCTCTCGTACCAACATCAGGGCCAAGTCAGTAGATGACAGATGTTGCTTCCTACATAACTTAAATGAGGAAATGTCAAAATGGAAATTATATTATCAGGAGGATTGTATGCTGTTAATGTCAGCAGCCTTGTTGTAGTTGATATCTGATTATACAGTCCATGACAATTAGCACAACTGCAAAGTACTAATGGACAATGAATAAAACATCTTAATATACCATCCAGCACAAGTGATCTCTTCATCATAGAAGATCAACAGAGTAGAGACATGAACAAAATCCGAAGCGAGGACTACTCTGCTTCTCATGCACCATCGTCTATGTTTTTCCGGAAAATCGCATTCATAATCGATTTTTGGAAAATGGCCCCGGAAGCATGATGCTTTTTTGATTCTTTCCTTGTGGGTCTCTTCCTGGCATGGATGGGACAAAGAATTGAAGGAAGGTGTAGACAAAAGGAGGTGTTCATAGATGGAATGTAGGACAGACTTGGGTCTTCTGCGTTGTAGGATGTATCAATTTTCTGACATTGTTTTTAGACTTCTGGGCCTCAACAGCAGAAGCTTATCGAGCATGGGACATGAAATGAAATGTGATAACAACTAAGAGAGATGAGCACGGTGTGAGGGGATGCTAGCAATGAAAATTTCCCTTACAAAGCATTGGGATGACCGTGCTCGGACGTTGGATATAAATATATATATATATATATATATATATTAATTAAAAATTATAATATATATTATTATTTAAGATTAGTTTAAATTAAATTAATTTATTTAAGTTAAAGATTATGGATCATAAATTTAGGTGTGAAATTTAATGTATAAATATTATAAATAAAGGTATAGAATTTAATTTACAGATATTATTTTTATAATTTCTATTTTTTGATAAGTAAAATTAAAATTATAAAATTAAGGCTATAAATAAGAAAATTATAATCCCTGAATTTATAAGTAGTTTTCGTTTTTGTATCTTATTGTCCAGAATTTAGGTTTGAAAACTATTTTTGGATTTAGAAGATCAAAACCTAAGGTAGTAAAAATTTTATTTCTTTTATAGATTCAGGTATGTTTTCGCTATTTAATTTTATTCACTTGATGATTTGACATAAAGGCATTAAGATTAAGTTATAAATATCTAACCTATAATAAAGAAATCTAACAAGTGATATTAGAGCCAACTTTATATTAAATCATTAATAATTAGATTTTATTTGTATTTAAATTGTAAATTGGAACCATCTAATTCTATATCCCATTCAGATTTATGAATTAAGGAATAAAGGAATGTATAAGAAATTTGCACATGGGATATTTATTCTCAAATTAAGGTCTTTTTTTAGTAAAATATCAAGAGATGGTAGCTGGGAGGTCGACGACGATGAAGCCACCACTGGACGGCGACGGCAGCAGTCGGCGGCACAGGAATCGGCGACGCGATCGCGCGCGGGAGCGGCGCTAGCCGCGGCGATTCCCGGCATCGCGGCGGCGTGTAGCGGCTGGGGTCGGTCGGGGTGGCACGGCGATGCCGTGGTAGGGTGGGGCGGCGTCGCTCGGCGGCTGGGCGGCGCTAGGCGGCGGCGGCGGCAGTGCATGGGGGCGGCTGGGGTTTTGGGTGGGTGAGGAAATGTGTAGGGGGAGAAAAAAAGAAGGACGTTGGGTGGCAATTTCGTAAATAAAACTTGACTCGAGTCCGTCTCGAGTCAAAAATAATAACTAACGCGCAATAAATCCTAAAACAAATCTAGAAAAATCAAGAAAAATTATATAAAATAAAATAAAACACACAACATCCAAATGACATGCTCTATAACTAATAACCCATCCAAAACTACCCATAACGCGTCCTAACACGATAAACGACCTAAAACTATTTCTACGATCACAAAATAATGAATTTAAAATCACCCACTGTCTACTCTAATGCATTCTGATAACTCATTCTCTGCTCATTCATGTCATTATTATCACATCCTTGCTACACATTACCCTCACAGCTCATACATGTGACCGGCATCAGCTTAGTACACGTGTTCTGAAATACACTCAACTTGAACCGACGGCTGAACTGATCGACTAACGACTATAAAATCGTGACTCGAATCACGGGTTTTACAACGTATATTTTAGAGTTCATAAGGTTATATACAATTATTTTTGTATATATATATATATATATATATATATTCAATGTGAGAGATTGTTAGATATTGAACATAAATATATACATGAATCAAGAATTATATCATATATTATTATCTAAAGTTGTTCTAAATTAAATTGATATATTAAATTAAAGATTATAGATTATAAATTAAGGTATGAAATTTAATATGTGAATAACATAAATAAAAGTGTGAAATTTAATATATAAATATTATTTTCGTAATTTCTCTTTTATAATAGATGAAATTAAAATTATGAAACTAAGACTATGTTTTGGTCTTAATTTTTCGTTCTAGTATACTATTGTCTTGAATTTAGATTTTGAAAATTATTTTTGAATTCAGAAGATTTTTTATTTTTTTTTATAAATTTAAGTATGCTTTCACTATTTAATTTTAATAATTTAATACGGAGACATTAAAATTAAATTATAAAGATCTACCATATAATAAAGAAATCTAGCCGACGGAACTTGAATCATACCATGTTCATTCTATCAGGTTGAGAATGACGTTTCTCTGGATTTTATTCATTGGTGTGGTCCAGAAGCAGCTTGAGGCACCAGGGCTGTATAACTATACGGGGTGTGGTTGAGATCATAATTAAGCGTTAATTCCAAGCCTTGGATGCTTCTGTGGGTGAAACAGTATATGCTAATTCTGGGAACAGTGATAGTCTCTCTACGTATTTTTTCACCGTATTAAGAGCAAAATGACATTGATGATGCCCAAAACTTTCACACTGTATTTTGTCACGAAACTGACACTCATGTATTGCAAAGAATGAATTCTAGCTCAAGAATGGAATTACAAACATATAGTTTTACCATTTCATCCTCGTAGTTTATCCTTTTTTTTTTTACTGTGATTGATATATGACAAGTTTGGGGGTCCTTTCCAATCTGACAGAAATTGATAGGACATGTTAATGATGGCGTGGATGACGATTGAAGGTACCATCTTGGACCCAAGTACGAAGATGGTAGCCTGTCCAGCAGGCTTGGAGCTCCTTGTAGGGAAGATAAGAACTAAGAGGGAGGTAAGGACATGATACAACAATAATGCAGGAGAGAAGAGGGGGGACGTCTTTTCGAGTGTAGAAGAAGGCAAATGACGAATGTACAGTACCAACAAAAGAGAGAGGTTTTCTTTAAAACACGCATGTTTTCATAATCCATTCTCTATTCATATTCCCACAATGTTTATGCTTCAGAAAGATGTGCCAGTGAAGAGTTTGCGACGAATTTTTTCATGTTTTGCGTAACACATTCATTTGCATAATTGGCGCAGCTGCCAAATCTTTGTTCTTTTCTTTCCATCCTTTCCTACGAGCCGAACAAATGGGCAGCACAACAAACACAACCAGGAGAGGAAAAATATCAATCGCCTCCAGATCTAGCATGAGCAAGCCTCAAACATGATGTTCAGTTTCCCCATCAAATACTAAGATATTCAGTATATATATATATATATATATATATATATATGTATGAATTATGATCTTCATTTAATATTATTAGGAGTGCTTACTGTTTTATTAATTTTATGTGATCTTTAAAAGGAATTTTAATACATACAAAACATTGAACTTCAATTCAAGATGAGCAAACAGACTAGAGGCCCCTTTGTTTGCACAGCAAAATGAAAGGGCGAGGTGCCCTCACCAGAAGGGCACCTTTTTTAACCATCCATGATTACAAAATTAGAAACCAGTTTTAAAGTAGGTTCTAATCGTAGATGACTGAAAATGAGGTGATCTCAAGTGAGGGCGTTGAAGACACTCTCACACTACCTGCCCTCAAATTAAAACTGTCATGCAACGCGAGGCACATCTTGAAGCAAAGTTACTGCAGATGCCGCCTCTTTTTCCCCGGTCGAGCGAATTTGTCGGGTTAGAGGCTGATAGCTGAGAACAAACGCTAGTGTTTGGGTGGTTTTATGTAAGCCCTATTTGGGACGGCTTCGGTTATCACATCTGATAACTAAATAATTACCAACGGAGCTAAAATCAGATTTTCGTAAGTTAGCTCTTCCATCCCGGTATCGTGTAATGATTGGAAATTATGTAAAAGATCAGCATTAGAGCACAAGCACAAACCACGCCGTTAGCCCAACTTGAAAAAAAATGACACTCCAAAATGGACAATGTAAAGAGGTCAGAGCTGGGATTCTCCCCATCGTGGCTCACACGACAGTGACATTGTTCAGACTTCTGTGAATGCAATTTGCAAGAAGTGGTCTATCAGAGGGACTTGACATACCGTTAACCCATTTTCTCTTGTAACCCCTCACCTCCACTCTTTTTTTCAATAAGCCACGCATTTCTAATTCTTACCAGAAGGTACATGCGTCTCAACACCACCATCCCAAACCATATAAATGCAAATCAGAAATCATTGAAGCAGAAACCCACCAACATCGGCTGTGCATAATCTACTGGCATTGCAAAGATGATATTCTATTTGTGTCGAAAGACATAATCCATTACAAGGTGTTGTAGCTGGAACCTACTTACTACTACCCAACATATCGATCATAGGCAAAGTTAATACATGCGACCAAAAATAAAATGCTGTCAATAGCTCAAAGAGCTTATAAAAGAGGCAACGTCCACAACTTGTCACTACATTCGTTACAGTTCTAAAATACATATCGTCCCACAATTAGTTTAGCAAAAGGGCATAACAAAAAGAAGATAACTATCACCAGTTCAAAACCCATGAATCGGACGATCAGAATTTGAGGGACCACAGTGATGTATGTATTTAAGATATCTTTGCATTGGAGAAATCCATTTCAGGATGCTGCAATATCATCGACATCATGTTAAAAAAGCTTATAGGCAAAATGCACAAAGTTCATGAGGTTATATGGGGAGTGTGTGGGAAGAGAATTGAGAGATGATCACCTGAGACATGAACTTCTTAAGAATCTCTTGCTTTTGTAACTCATCACTTGAAGGCAGACCCATGGATTTCTGGCGTTGGTCAAACTGTGTCCACCATGAAAATAACAAGTTAAATGTTGAAAAATCCAAAACACAGAGTCTACCTCAGATGAATGACCAAGATGAAAAGATTCCTAAAGAACACTAAATGATAAGCCCAGTTGAAACCAAAGTCATTTCGTTTGCTCTCTTTAATTACGCTAATCACCTAAAATGAATGGCCAACACAACAACGTGATGAGTGTACCATTAAGTGCAATACATTAATCAAGTATTACACAATATAATGGAGAGGGGGAGATCTTGGACTATAAGATTTAATTAACTAATTATAGCATGACCAGCACACTTACAACATCCAAAATTTCCACACAGATATGTGCAATACCAAAATATATATCGGTAAAAATAGACCTAAAACAATGGATTATAAATCTATTATTTTTCATTGACTGTAAATAAAGCCTGCAGTAGAAGTAACAGTCAACAATTTATAAAGATAGCATCAAGGCCTATGACTGGTAAAATTACCATCATCTTTTCCACAGTTTGTCGAGTCTCGGGGTCTAAATCCGACAGCTTGCTGTTCTCAGGCTCAACCTTCTGCGTATCAATCTCAGGCTCACCCTTTACCACGCACTTCCACCATTCCATCTGATTGTGTTTGGTCAAAAGAATGGAGATAGATTTTCCATCCTCTGTCAAATAGAAAGCATTTCAAGTAAATAAGACAACCATTCCTTTAAAAATTATACAAGTGAACTTAAAACGTTGTAAAATAAAATTTCATCAGAGTCACTACCTATGCTCCAAAAGCAGTCGTCCACCTTGACAGACTGATAAAGCTCTCCCTAAATTACAATACAATTAGTCAGTGATGTGTAAAAAGCTAACAGTAATGTAACAACTACAAACAACATAGACGAATAAAAGACATTAAAATATCCAAAAAAGCTGGAAACCACATAAATTTTATAGTGATTTGGAATAAGAGTATAATTACGGAAAATTGTAACCTACATCCAGAACAGGTGGCTGCCCCTTAAGTCCAACCTACAAACGACTCTTCTTAATCTCGCATGCTACAGACCTGGATTTGGTTCCTGGTGGGACTGGAATGTTGATTGTAAGTTCTTGTAAAGTCTGTGTCCAGGAGTATTTCTCAAGATCCATGCCATTGCCAGAGTTGGGACCTAATATTGTAAACCATAATCCAATTAAGCGCATTCATCAAGAATAAAACAACCACCTTTGCCACTGCAGAACCCTCCACATCCACAAAATCAAACCTCACAGAGTCACCACCCAACAATTCAATCAAAACATAAATTAAAATTAATCAAACACACATGAACAAAAATCAAAATTTTCGTTGCTAATGAGAAACCATCATACCCACAAATTCACAGCTCACATAGTTATCGCATAAACAAACTCAAGGCACACATAGTTTACCGCCAACAATCCAACCAAAATGTACAATAAAATCAATCAAACACGCATGAACAAAATTGAATCTTTTCGTTTCTAACGAAGAAATCGAAATCAAACATATCCACAAAACCAAATCTCGCACACTTAACACCCAACTAATAACAAAAAAAAAGAAAAAATTGAAATCAATCAAACAAGCATGAGCCAAATCTAACAAACCAAAACTACTTACTCCGCTTGCTCCCTTCCTCACCCGCACTCTTCTCATCGGCGGCAACCATGTCGACCTCCGGCACAGCCGCGGCCGCAGCCGGCGTAGGCTGTGCGGCCGGTGCGCGCACCGATTCCTTCTTTCCCTCCTCCGCCTTCCTGGCCTCGCGCTTCCGCTTCTTCTCGGCGGCGGCCTTGGCGGCGGAGACGGCGGCAACTAGATGGCTTCGGACGTCGTCGTCGGCGAGGATGTCGGACTTGCGGCGGAGGAAGTCAACGGCGGCCTCAAGGAGACCGGGAGGGGAGAGGCGGTCGAGGAAGGGAGCGAGGGCGTCGTCGACGGAATCGCCGGCGGCTTCGGAGGGGGTGGGCTCGTCGGGGACTTCGGAGATGATCGCCATGGCCAGGGTTCGAAAGGAGAATGAGGAAGCGGCGCCAGCGGCGAGATTTTGTGAGAGAGTTGTAAGATTTTTCTAAGGGTTATTCCGAACTTTCGTGAATCTTCTCCAAATTCATTATTTTTTATTAGTCTCTACAAGAGAAATTAAGGAGGTGATTAAGCTCACCTAATCATCTTATTTATCAGGTTTATTTCACATTAATTTTTATATAAGTTAGTTAATAAGGAAATCTTATTTTTAAACTATTTTTTGAATTAAGAAATACTAATAAAACCTATTTACAAGTCTTTTTTTGAGGATTTATTGGGTTTAATAGTAGTATCAAAACTAATAATAATATCAGTAGTAAATTTTAATGTTGACTCGATTTTAAGTTTTAGTATTGACTCATGGTATGTCGGTGAGTTCAAATTGAAGTTTATATGAACTTTAATATTATATGTGAGCCCAATGTATAATGAGAAAGAAATATTCAAATGATACTTAGCCTATATTAGAGTTTCATTGAACTTTATTGTAATATGTAAACCCAATATATAATAAGAAGAAAATGATTCGAGTGATATAATGGGTGAGAAAGAGAATTATTAAGTTTATCTCATATCATATTTAAAGATGACTGATAATTTGTACATAAGATAATTATTTAATTAAGAGTGCCATAAAACTTAGTGCAAGTCCTTTGGGGGGCATTCGGCTAACACTATTATCTTACAATTATTAGAATTTTAGAGTAAGAATTGAACCCTTTTTCTTTTCCGAAAGAGAGATTGAACCTATTTGGGCTAGAATTTATGGAAGTTCAAGAGTATATCAACTAGAGCTTGATATGTAAGCATATCTATTCGTTCATTGAATCTTGACTCTGTTTGGAATAAATTTATTACATATTTTTAACAAGTTAAAATATTTTAATTATGCCATGGTGTTACACTGGTTAAGCATTTGTTGTTTGCACAGGGTCCTGACCCCTTTTTTTCCAACACTAAGTCACATTAAATTAATCGAACACAATTACTTGAATCAAATTACGTTCGTAGAGATGTGAGAAATCTTAGTCGACCCGGAGAGCCTTATCCGTTCATGTTTTGTGTCCAATTTTTGGGTAAAAATTACAATGAAATTGATGGTAAACCTCTACATGGCAGGGGTCGCTCCTTTTTTGAGCAAATGCACAGACCACACCAAGTACGTGGCCAAAAAAAAAAACAAACAGAGAAACACCATTAGAACAACATAACGTTTACACTCGGGCAGGTCACATCTAACTCCATCATCTGCTCTATCTGTTCAGCGATTGATTCCTTTAAAAGACACCACAAGGCGTCAGAATTTGTGAAAAGGTTAAAGAGGGAAGCATCATATGAATAATAAGGTACTTCATCAGGATTCACGACAAGACAATAATACTAAACGAGAACTGCTACTCTATCGTTACATTACAATGAAATTAATTCACAAAATGGAGAGAGAATGTTAGAATTGTAGGGATTAATCAGAATAAATTAAATATAAATCCCCTATTCAAAAAGATGAGAAATACCAATAAAAATAGAGAGATCAAACCAATCTAGACAAACCAAATTTTACGTGGAAAACCTTAAATTTGGGAAAAAAACTACAGGGCAAACAACCAGATCAAATCCACTATATCACAAGTTTGATACAGAATAGATCTATAAGAGAACATACTCCCTAATATCAATTGATAGTATTTTCTACAAAATTGGTATTAATCAAGAAAGAAAAGCGACGTACGTTGCTTTTATTCCTTTTAACAAACAAAATCTGCAAATCTGGATTTTTACCCAAAACAGGGTTGTAATTTCATGTATTTCCAGAGGAGGGACAACCCAACAATCCTCCCCTTCCCGACTCCATGAAATACCTCTAGCCAGCACAGAAAGTTCCATCCATGCCTGCTCCATTCCTGCAGTAAACATGTTTCTCCTTTGACACAATTTTAGTCATCATGTCTGCAACATTTCTTTCAGTATGGATTTTTGTTAGCTCAAGAGATTTACTTTCCAACACATCTCTTACCCAGTGATATCTCACATCAATGTGTTTGCTCCTTGAATGAAAACTTGAATTCTTACTCAGGTGAATTGCACTCTGGCTATCATAATGTACAATGTATCTGTCCTGTTTAACACCAATTTCATTCAAAAATCTCTTCGTCCACAGTATCTCCTTGCAAGCTTCTGTAGCAGCAATAAACTCAGCTTCAGTTGTGGATAATGCAACACACTTTTGCAACCTAGACTGCCAAGATACAGCCCCATTAGCAAAATTAACAACAAACCCAGATGTTGACCTTCTTGTCTCCAAGTCACCTGCCATGTCTGCATCCGTGTAGCCAACCAACAAAGGTTTATCACTTCCAAAACATAAACACATTTTGGATGTACCTCTCAAGTACCTCATTATCCATTTAACTGCTTGCCAATGTTCTTTGCTCGGATTTGCTAAATGTCTGCTAACTGTTCCAACTGCAAATGCTATGTCTGGTCTTGTACAAACCATAACATACATCAAACTACCAACTGCAGAAGCATAAGGAACCTTTGTCATTTCCTTCATCTCTGTTTCACTTAAATCACTTTTCTTTAACTTGAAGTGACCCCCAAGTGGAACTCCAACCGGCTTTGCATCTTTCATGTTGAATTTTCCAAGTACCTTTTCTATGTACCTTTCCTGTGACACCCAAAGCTTACCAGCTCCCCTGTCACGCCGAATGGACATTCCCAAGATTTGCTTTGCCGGTCCCAAATCCTTCATTGCAAAGGATTTATGCAAGTTCTTCTTTAAACTTGCAATCTTGGCCCCATCATGCCCTACAATCAACATGTCATCCACATAAAGCAATAGAATAATAAAGTCACCATCATCAAACCTCTTAATGAATACACAGTGATCAGAAACAGACTTCTTGTACCCATTGCTTTCCATACAAGAATCAAACTTTTTGTACCACTGTCTAGGAGCTTGCTTCAAACCATACAAACTCTTTTTCAGTCTGCACACCATCCGTTCCTTTCCTCTGACTTTAAAACCCTCTGGTTGCTCCATGTATATAGTGTCCTCAAGATCACCATGAAGAAAAGCCGTCTTCACATCTAACTGTTCAACTTCCAATCCAAACTTGTAGCCAAAGCCAGAACAATTCTAATAGAAGATATTTTAACAACAGGAGAAAAATTTCATCGAAATCAATACCTTTCTTCTGTCCGAAGCCCTTCACCACCAACTTTGCTTTGTACCTTGGTTGTGTCTTGTTTTCTTCATGCTTGATCCTGTAAACCCATTTGCTCTTCAATGCCCTCTTCCCCTTAGGAAGATCCACCAACTCATATGTGTGATTATCATGCAAAGATTTCATCTCATCTTGCATTGCCTTCAACCACTTCTCCTTTTCTACATGAGTTTTTACCTCACTAAAATTTTCTGGTTCTCCACATTCAGTGATTGTCACATATTCTGATGATGGATATCTTGTTGATGGAACTGGTTCACGAGCTGATCTTCTCACATTAGTTGGCTGCCCTTGATCAGAATCTACCTGTTCCTGTCCAACGTCAACAAACTCATTAGAAATATCATCACACACCACATCCTCACCGTCATCATCACTAGGTGGGAAAATAATTGTGTCATCCTGAGCCACCTCTTCACTTATAGTTGAAGTTGAAGGTTCTTTTATCTTTTCCAAGCTTTCCTGAGATTTCTTTTGAGGAACGTTTTCCTTGCCAAAGTCCTCAACTGTTTGATCCTCCCTGAAAATTACATCTCTGCTTCAATCACTTTTCTATTTTTAGGATCCCAAAGTTTGTATCCAAACTTATCATCACCATATCCCAGAAAAATACACTCCACGACTCTAGAGTCAAGCTTAGCCCTTTGCTCTTTTGGCACATATGCAAAGGCTTTACAACCAAAGACTCTCAAATGAGAATAACTGACTTTTTTGTCACTCCAAACCATTTCTGGTATGTCACTATCCAAGACATATGTTGTAACACCCCGCTTCGG
>JAVDBV010086751.1:0-17757 GCA_032619315.1 Piper longum | reverse complement strand
GAACCCTTCCAACCCGACGCGGAGACATTTTAACCCGCACCAGCGGACGAACCAGCGCCGGAACAGACCTCAAAAAGGGATTTACAACAGGTATCACGAGCCTCTTTTAATCCAAAAGTTAGTTTAAGGAACAAAGATTTCTCATTAGCTTATATGCAGATTATCAATATCATTAACGACCGATATGGGACAAACCCAACAAAACTCGAAGAGTTACCGTTCACTCTTGTTAACCGCCACCCAATTATTCTCTATGAATACGTGCACTATGGCCAATGCAAGATGCAAGACAAAACAATGAACTTGGAGAATTGTGTTCTCACACTCAACCTCTTGATAACTCTAGGGTCCTGGTTTATTGCGCGAACAATTACCTATTTTTTATCCGTAATTTCACTAAGCCCTGAGGAATTTTATCTTCTGCAAATTCTAATTAGGTAAGTAATTTATATAATACGTACTTTCTCAATTCAGATTAAATATGTTTAATCTTTATTATGTTTAATTTGTTTGGATTGTTTCCTTTGTGGGTTTGTGATTTTGATTAATAGAAGTTAAAAACGTTGCCGTTTACAGGCTAAACATGTGGTCACATCAAATCCTTAAGTAGGCAAGCTAAAATGATTAATGAATTTCATTGCCAAGACATAATAATATTGTAGGTCAGCCGCTGCTGTATATGAAGATAAAGATAACCACATCTTGTAGTAGTCATGCATTATCCATATGCATGTATCCGTGTTAGTAGACATTAATCCAAGAGGATGCAATTTATTCATTTTTGCAACCACAGTTAGAGTTGGCTCTAGCTGATCAGCTTAATTTGGGGTTTGTCGGTAAGAGGAGTTGAGCTCGAGGCCCGAATTAATTAAATTGTTTACTAAAAATTGGCTAAAATATTGATTATATTAGATGTCACTTATTAATCTATATAAAATGTTTAACCATCAAAATTTGTAGTAACATTTAATTTGATTTTCATTCCATGTTAATCAAGTTCAAGCTATACTTAAACTTGTTATGAATTAAGTGATTTCTCTAAGCTAGCAAAAAGCTCGGCTTATCTCATTATTGTCGATAATCACAAACAATAATGTTGATCTAGTTATTTGTTGCAACAAAAGGTTAATTAGGGTTTGGCTCATATGATAAATAATCATGTACAACTTCCTGTCACAAAAATATGCGCAATTACTTATCACGGGTAGAATCGAATGTGTAGAATCGAAGGATGTACAAACGATAATATTTACATCAAAAGATCAGCACATACATTAAAGAGAATACGACTTTAGTGTCAAAATATTCGTGTTTAAGGGTATGTTTGGTTGTTTTAAAATTTATTAAAGATTTTTAAAATTTGGAGATAAAAAAATTTTCTTGTGTTTGGTTGTCAACAAATTTAATCACATAAAATTTTATTTTAAGTTAAAACAAATCTATGTAAAATTTTGTAAAGTAATTTTTCCTTATGAAAAACATTATAAATTAGGGAAAATTTTGGGAAATACACGTGTGAAAGAAATATTTTATTTTTATCTTATTTTCTTACTATCCAAATATATAGAAAAAATCTTTAAATTTTTAATGTCACTTTATTTTATTACATTTTTATTTCTTATGAAATTATCTTTTCAATGACACTATTTTCATGCCAAACAAATAGACTTTAAGTGAAAATAATTATTAGGCGATGCTTTTAATGACAAATTTTGAACTTACCCATTTGTCACAGAAACACTTGGTTTCCTAAAGCAATTCATCAACTATTACCACCAACATAAATCATAACATACCAAACAATAATTCACCATCTTCTCCTTCATTGCTTTTTTCATTATCATCTTCTTTTAAAGAATTATTGAGATCATATGTATAAATTCTTCTCGTCCAATCAATGCTTAGTTCCAAAATTGTAATGTCATTTCTTGTAACCTCCATTAATTATGTTTTTTATTGTCCTATTTATCGTAGACCATATCAATGTTTAGCTCCAAATTGTCCGTATCATTTCTTATCACCTCCATCTATATTCTTTTGGGTACATGTCATCCCTTTTAATGTGACAAAATTGTAATATACAAAACTTTGCACCCCTTAAAAATTTTTCAACATAAATAACATTTTATGAGAAGTGACTTAAGGTGGGATAAGAGGTAGAAGGGGGGCATGATGAAGGCTAAAATATAATGGGAAGGCTTTGAGCCATGGGAGCAGTATTATTAGGCAAAGGATACCTTCACGCGCGCATGCACAGATACACACGCAGCAGCAGTAAGCGGCCCTCTCCCCCACGCAATTCCACGACCAAAACTCCCATCCCTCTTCTTCTTCTTCTTCTTCTCCAACCCCCTAACTAGTCAACCTCCAATATCTCGAACCACAATTCACCTTTTAGAGAATCAAATATTGATCAAAAACCCCAACCCATCATGCTAAACATCCCAAATCACATCAAAAGCTGTACCAAATAAGCAATCTATATCATTAGTGCCGATATATATATGCTCAAGTTGCTCGCATTTCCATGTGGGTTTTATCAATGGTGCATGCCTTTGGGGGGACCTCTGCAATTGCAGCATATATACTACGTACTCATGATCATTGTTGATGAGAGAACTTCTCTGCGAGTTGATTGTAGCAGTCTAGCAGACAATATGCAAACATGAACAACACCCGAGTGATAAGACAGAGCCCCACCTTGTGCCCTCACATCTGAACACCATGAACCCTTTTGTAGGAAGTGAAGCCCCATTGAGACGACGCTTGGAGCTTTGGGGATGACAACTGCCCCATCCTTGCCCGCTGCACTACATGTTTTTATATAAGGCCTCTTGGTATGCACCCAACATCTTGAGAGACCTCAGAAAGATGTGAACAACTTTAAGTAGGCGAGATGAGAATAAAGATACTATTTTTATTCCTTTTCGGTTTGGAAATAGGTTTTTATCATGTTTGGATAGTTAGCTTGATGTTTAATGTATGTATTTTGGATATAAAATAATGTAAATTCAATGTGTTTTACGTACAAAATAATTATAATTTCTTCCAAATAGCAACGCGAAAAAAATAAAAATCATATTTCCATTACAAGAAAATTTTAGGGCATCAGGGATAATAAAACCAGTTAATTAAATAAATGGAAGAAATTTGAGGAAAAGTTTAGTGACCGTCTTTTTTACAACACATTTGGAGCTTGTTGTCAGTGATTCCTTTTTTTTAGAGTTTTTAATTATTTATGCTTTGAGGGAAAAAGACACAAAATTTTGAATAAATATTATTGTTAATAGAGTTGACCAATTATTTTATAAAAAAATTACATTTTCCCGTTCAATTCAAACCAACTTTAAATCATTGTTGTGAGAATTGGTTTAAATCGGTCTGTTTCGGCCGATTCAACTCAATTTTATTAGAAACCGAATCAAAATAACATATTGTAGAATTGATTTTTGAATCTCCCGATTCAAGTCTATTACGATCGATTCATAAACGATTCATGAATCATCATTATTATAAGATTTTGTATATTTTAATATTTGATAATTATATAATAAATAAATTATATATATATATAGAAAAGAAAAATAAACTTACAATCTTCTTATTACTCATATTTTTATGCCTATTTATAATATTTAGTACTTCAAAGTTTATAAAACTTGCTAAAACAATATTTTATTTTATAATCAACTACAACTTGATAAAAAGATTTATTTAATATTATTTTTATTTTTATTTTATTATACCTAATAAATTAATTTTCATGCATATATATATATATATATAATTTTATAATCTTGATGATTTAAAATAAGCAATGAACCGGTTTGAACATTTCAATTTAAAATTTTTTAAAATCCAATTCAATTACCGATTTCGATTTTTACAGCAATGCCCTAAATACACTAATATTTCCAAAAATTCAACGTAAGTAAAATAAACTTGTTTGGGAAAAAAAACCCAAAGTAAAATAAACTTGGTAAATATGCGCTACGATCTCTACCATTGCTCATGATTTTTCTGCTTCTACACGCCAGCACGTCATCTATGTTGAAATATAAACTTGCTTTAATGAAGCTCAATTCAAAGAAGCTTCTAATGTTTTACACATGATAAATTTTGAGTCAATGTTAGGTATGTGTTAGGTGTGTTTTTATGGTTTGTATTGATCTTGAGTTAGTATAAATACCTCATCTCATTGTGTGATATACACAAGGAAAAATAAGAGAGAAAAATAAGAAGCAAAACTTCTACATTGTAAGAATTCAGAATTGAGTGTGGAAAGGTTGTTTGGAGAAGAAAATGAGAGTTTGTGTATTTTGCATTTATTTTTTTCAATATCAGAGTATTTTCTTGTCAACAAAGTGGTATCAAGAGCCAGGTTATTGGCATATAAGATATCTAATTGAAGCTCTCGGAAAGACAAATCCAACATCACCAGAATCAGTCCAATCAGAGCTCAGACGAGCCACCAATCATTACCGGAAGATTGCTGCCCAAAAATTTGAATTAACTCACTGAGTTGAACTGAGTCAGATCGAATCGCTCACTGAGTCAGACCGAGTCAAAGCCGCAGAAGCCGTTGACCGAGCCACAGAAGCCATTGACCGAGCTGCAGAAGCTGTTGACCAGGTAAGTCCAAATTTTCAAATTCTCACTCAATTTGGAGATATGGCAATGGTGTGGCATCGTTCCAAGTCCCAACACTAAACAACTCCAATTATGATAATTGGAATATCAAAATAAAAGCTCTCCTTGGAGCTCATGATGTTTGGGATCTCGTAGAAAATGGCTATAATGAGCCTCAGAATGAAGATGCACTTATTCAAGATCAAAAGACAACTATGAAAGATTTAAGAAAGAGAGACAAGAAAGCTCTCTATCTTATTTATCAAGCTTTAGATGAAGATGGTTTTGAGAAGATATCAGATGCTGAATCCGAAAAGCAAGTATGGGAGAAGTTGCAGATTTCTCACAATGGAGAAGAAAAAATGAAGAAAGTACGCATTCAAACTTTAAGAGGTAACTTTGAATTCTTACATATGAAAGGAGGAGAGTTAGTCTCAGATTACTTCTCTAGAGTTTTGGCTGTTTCAAATCAATTAAAAAGAAATGTTGAAAAACTAGAAGATGTAAGAATCATTGAAAAGATTCTCCGCTCATTAGATCCAAAGTATGAACATATTGTTGTAACTATCGAAGAGACTAAAGACCTCGAGGAAATGAAGATTGAGCAGCTTCTAGGTTCATGACAAGCCTATGAAGAGAAGCATAAGAAGCAGCATGGAATCACTGAGCAACTTCTCAAACTACAGATCAAGGATATGCATGGAAGCCAAGGCAATGAAAGAAATCAACGTGGCAGAGGCAGAGGCAGAAGTCATGGACGAGGTGGAAGCCGTGGTCGTGGACGCGGTTGGAGTTCTTATAATAGCAACTTCAACAAATATGAGAAAGGTGAAAGTTCTACAAGAGGTCGTGGAAGAGGCAATCCAAACACAAGGTACAATAAATCTCATGTTCAATGTTATAATTGTAAAAAATATGGGCATTATGCATCAGATTGTAGAGCCTCCAGCAGTAAGGTTGAAGAAAAAACCAATTATGTAGAAGCAAAGATCGAAGAGGAGATAGTGCTACTATCCTGCAGAACTAATGTTGAAGATCAAGGAAGTACTTGGTACCTTGATACTGGTGCAAGCAACCATCTATGTGGAAAAAGAAGTATGTTCGTGGACATCAACGAATCAGTGACTGGCCATGTTTCCTTTGGTGATGATTCAGAAGTATCAGTAGCAGGAAAAGGTAACATCCTTATTCGTGCTAAAGATAGTAGTCATCAGTTAATTTCTGATGTCTATCATGTGCCTGATATGACATGCAACATTTTGAGTATGGGTCAACTCTTAGAAAAAGGTTATGAGTTTTTCTCGAAAGATTTTTGTCTCTTTATAAAAAATGGCAAAGGAGATTTAATTGCCAAAACAAAAATGTCAAAGAATATATTGTTTCCTTTGAATATTCAAAATGATGTTGCAAAATTTTTGAAAGCTTGTTACAAAGATGCATCTTGGTTATGGCATCTTCGATTTGAGCACCTCAACTATGGAAGTTTGGAACTATTATCGAAGAAGAGAATGGTAAGAGGACTACTTTGCATCAAACATCCAGATCAGTTTTGTGAAGGGTGTTTACTTGGAAAGCAGTTCAGAAATAGTTTTCCCAGGGAATCAGAATCAAGAGCCAAGAAGCCATTAGAGCTTATTCATACTGATGTGTGTGGGCCAATTACTCCAAGCTCTCTCGGTAAAAACAACTACTTCCTTCTTTTTATTGATGACTTTTCAAGAAAAACTTGGGTATACTTCTTGAAGCAGAAATCAGAAGTCTTTGAAGCATTCAAGACATTCAAAGCTGCTGTGGAGAACGAAAGTGGTTGGAAGATTAAAGCATTGAGATCAGATCGTGGAGGAGAATTCACTTCAAAGGAATTCCAAGAGTTTTGTGCAACAAGTGGAATTCGGCATTTTCTCACTGTTCCAAGATCTCCACAACAAAATGGTGTTGCAGAAAGAAAAAATAGAACCATCCTTGATATGGCACGAAGCATGCTCAAAAGTAAACATTTGCCGAAAGAATTTTGGGCTGAAGCAGTGGATACAGCAGTCTACCTGTCCAACCGATCTCCAACAAGAAGTGTTTGGGGAAAGACACCGCAAGAAGCATGGAGTGGATGGAAGCCCAG
Organism: Piper longum; assembly: GCA_032619315.1. Lineage (NCBI taxonomy): Eukaryota > Viridiplantae > Streptophyta > Magnoliopsida > Piperales > Piperaceae > Piper > Piper longum. Next base: position 11,012 of record JAVDBV010086751.1, on the reverse strand, counting down.
AATTTCTCATCTTAGAGTAATTGGAAGTGTAGCCCATGTTCATGTACCAGATGAAAGAAGAACGAAGCTTGATGATAAAAGTGAAAGATATATCTTCATCGGCTATTCTATTTATTCAAAAGGGTACAAACTATACAATCCAAACAACAAGAGGATTGTGATCAGCCGAGATGTGATGTTCGATGAAGAAGGTGAATGGGAGTTCAACTCTTCCACAGACGAATTCAATTTCTTTCCTCAGATTGATGAAATAGAACAAACACCGGTGGAGCAACTAGGTGAACAACAGCAAGAGCACGTAACACCACCTGCCTCACCAATACAAAGTGATGAAGGAAACTCACCGCCATCTTTCCTAGCTGAAAGAAATGAAGAACGCATAAGAAGTCTTGAAGATCTCTATGAGGTAACTGATCGATATGAAAATATCAATCTTTTTTGCCTTTTTGCTGATTGTGAACCAGTGAACTTCCAAGAAGCTACGCAAGATGGAAAATGGAGAAATGCAATGGATGATGAAATCAAAGCCATTGAAAAGAATGACACATGGGAACTCGCTAATCTTCCAAAAGGACACAAGCCAATTGGTGTCAAATGGGTTTACAAAACAAAGAAGAATGCAAAAGGAGAAGTCGAAAAGCACAAAGCAAGGCTAGTTGCCAAAGGCTATAGTCAAAAAGCTGGAATTGATTATGATGAGGTATTTGCTCCTGTTGCACGCTTAGAAACTGTGCGACTGATTATTTCTTTAGCAGCTCAAAACAGGTGGAAGATTCACCAGATGGATGTAAAGTCTGCTTTTCTAAATGGAGTTCTTGAAGAGGAAGTCTACATTCAGCAACCACCAGGCTATGAAGTCAAAGGACAAGAATCCAAAGTTCTGAGGTTGAAGAAAGCTCTCTATGGATTGAAGCAAGCTCCCAGAGCCTGGAATAGCAGAATTGACAAGTATTTTCATCATAATGGCTTTATCAAATGTCCATATGAACATGCCCTCTATTTCAAAATCAAAGATGGAGATGTTTTGATCGTGTGCTTGTATGTGGATGATTTGATATTCACTGGAAGTAGCCCTAGCATGTTCAAAGATTTCAAAAAGGAAATGACAATGGAGTTCGAGATGACAGATATTGGATTGATGGCATACTACCTCGGCATTGAAGTCAAGCAGATGGAAGATGGGATTTTTATCTCGCAAGAAAGCTACACAAAGGAGATCCTCAGGAAATTCAAGATGGATGATTGCAACCCAACAAGCACACCGATGGAGTGCGAAATCAAGTTGTTCAAAGATGATGAAGCAGAAAAGGAAGATCCAACTCTTTTTAAGAGTCTAGTTGGATGTTTGCGATATCTAACTTGTACAAGGCCCGATATTCTCTACGCAACAGGACTTGTGAGTCGTTACATGGAGACTCCAACAACTACTCATTTTAAGGCTGCAAAAAGAATTCTTCGCTATCTCAAAGGTACAATAGATTTTGGCATATATTATTCAGTTTCTTATGATTGCAACCTCGTTGGATATAGTGACAGTGATTGGGCCAGAGATAACGATGATCAAAAAAGCACAACTGGTTTTGTGTTTTTCCTAGGAGACACCGCTTTCACTTGGATGTCAAAGAAGCAACCAATTGTCACTCTCTCAACATGTGAAGCTGAATATGTTGCTACTACAACATGTGTTAGTCATGCAATTTGGCTCCGAAATTTATTGAAGGAATTGAACATGTCACAAATAGAACCAACAGAGATTCGTGTCGACAACAAGTCAGCAATAGCTTTAGCCAAGAATCTAGTGTATCATGATCGGAGTAAACACATCGATACTCGATATCATTACATAAGAAAATGCATTACGAAACAAGATGTGAAACTGGAATATGTGAATTCTCAAGATCAAATTGCCGACATCTTCACTATGCCATTGAAGAAAGAAGATTTTATCAGATTGAGAAACGCACTTGGTATTATAAAACAAGTTTAAGTGGAAGTGTTGAAATATAAACTTGTTTTATAAAACTCAAAACAATGAAGCTTAATTCAAAAAAGCTTCTAATGTTTTACACATGGTAAATTATAAGTCAATGTTAGGTATGTGTTAGGTGTGGTTTTTACAAGTCAATGTTAGGTATATGTTAGGTGTGATTTTTGTTGAATGTAGAAGTCAATGTTAGGTATGTGTTAGGTGTGTTTTTGTGGTTTGTATTGATCTTGAGTTAGTATAAATACCCCATCTCATTGTGTGTTATACAAAAGGAAAAATAAGAGAGAAAAACAAGAAGCAAAGCTTCTACATTGTAAGAATTCAGAATTGAGTGTGGAGAGGTTGTTTGGAGAAGAAAAAGAGAGTTTGTGTATTTTGTATTTGTTTTTCTCAATATCAGAGTATTTTCTTGTCAACAGTTAGATGGTAAGGTTAGATGGGTTCGAATATGTGACCTTCTAGCGTTAAAGGTATTTTTATTGTTGTTTTTAAGAAATTAATGTTAGCAAGTTTCAAACCCGTAATTAAGGTGAGCAAGATTTAAACCCTAACCCTTTGTAAGACGTCTTTTTAATGTACATTTTAGAAATATCTTGTATTTTAATTGATTAATTCTTCTACTTTTAATCTCACGCTAGCATTGAGTTCCCTATTTATTAATAACTAGCCAAGATGTTGGACCATACGCGAACTATATTGGATAAATTTTAATTTTATACTACTATTATTAAATAATAAAATAATGTAATAATTTAATATCTTAAATATAGGCAGTGATTGACTTTAAAGATATATTATATTTGAATAAAAAATGAACTCTTATTAAATAATAAGATATTGTAATAATTTAATATCTTAGATATAGGTGGTAATTGACTTTAAAGATATATCATATTTAAATAAAAAATGAATTATAATTATTTGATTTTTTTATTATATTTTTTTTCAAGATAATTATATAAACTCTTATTAGTAAAAGGTATTTTTATTTTTTAAAGAAATTGAGATTAGAAAGATTCGAACTCGTGACTCTCAATGGAGACATTTTTATTGTATTTTGATTAGCCATTTCTCCTACTTTTAATATCACACCAGTGTTCAGTTCTAATTTTATTAATAAAAGAGTAGATAATAATAATAATAATATTATTATTATTATTATTATTATTATTATTATTATTATTAGAAATAGTAGATGTGTGCTAATAATATCAATGAATCACACAACTAATAACCAATTACTTCATGCATGTAGCTGCATCCTTGATTATCTTATTATCCAATAGCAATTAATTTGGTGTGAACATACTTGTCAACTTATAATCAAATTAGTGTCGACGGCATACAATTAAGGGAGACTAGCTACATATAATTTGTCGTTGGCCTTTACCCCATAACGACTAAGAGTGAAAGCGCCATTAGAAAGCGGTTCCTCTCTCATATCATACAACGTAAACTCCCCCGTAAAAAATTTCCAAGCTTTAGAAGCTCGGATTTTGCCCATCAAAGAGTGAATGGTGTCTCGGTCCAGATCCATATGGAAGGTTACTGGTGTCAGATTGTCCGACATCAACATTGGCACCACCGTCACCGGCAAGAGAGTGGCACCGCTCTCACGCTCTAGCTTGGACAAGTAAACTCGGTGCTCTACGACGTCGTAAAGGACATCCTCCAATTTGTATTTGTTCATCATAGGCACATAATACGTCAAAAGCCCATTACTATCTGGTTGCATCATCAATGCAACAAGTTCCTGCCTGTATGGAGGTATGCCTTCTATCTCGTCAATCTTCATCTGTAGCTCCTGCACGCTAGCAGTAGACTCAATTTGGATGAGGAAGGAGATGGAGAGGGCCGTGATATTGGAGATGAGCAGGGAAAGAGTCCTGGGCGGCTTAATTTTGGTGTAAAGAGTAAGCTTCAATGGACTCATCGTCCATGGTGGAGGGTGCCCACAAATTCGTTGAGGTCGTCCAACACTCGAGTTTGTTTGTAATTTATTTCGTCGATCATGATGAGGATCTGCTCGGAAATGGGTATCCTCGTTTTAGTTTGGATGTTTCTCTTCAGATTAGACACCACCCAGTACTTGCCAGGGATGATATAAGCAAGAGGTGCTGCCATGAGTCGGTCACCACCTGTGAATATTCTATTCACGGATATGATCCTTTGAGCCATTAACCCTCCCCCAATTTCACAATCCATGAGATGATCGATAATTACATAAGAACACATGATATATAGATAAGTGTGTCTGTGTACATCAAAAACCAATGGAAGAAACCAAGATGTAATTTGTATATGATCTAAACTAAAATTTCTATATAACATATATCGATTGAAATTTCCTAGAAAGTGCCACCAAAATAAATAGCAATAACCCTCGAAATAAACGAATCTACCAGCAAATAGAGAAAGATACGAAGCCGGTAGATAACGGAACAATAATTGGTAACATGAAAACATGCAATGACACATGCATAAGAGATTCCAACAAAGAATACAAATAAACTAAATCTTCTAAAAAGAACTAAGGGTCGGTTTGGTTGTCATAAAATTATATGAAAGAAACATAAAATTTTGAGATAAAAAATTTCCACAACAAGACTTGATAAAAATTTTACAAAGTAATTTTTTCTCATACAAAACAAAAAAAATTGGGGGAAATTTTGGGAGACACACATATCAAAAAAATATTTCTTTTTCATCCTATTTTCTTACTATCCAAATATTAAAGGAAATCTTTCAAAATTTTCATATCATTCCAATTCTATGAAATTATTTTTTTCATATAATTATTTTTATATCAACCAAAGAGACCCAAAACAAACAAAATAAAGCACCAGGTAAAAAGATTACCAAACCAACTGCAAGAGAAGGTATGAACCAAATCTGGAGTCTTCTACTCGTGATCACTTGAACTAGTAGCAAAATGCAGGATAGCAATGGAAGATTATCACCTGTATAGGAATTAAGAATCAATTTTTCTTTCTATTATTAAATATAGATAAAAGCCACCTAAAAACTATGTAATGTGAGAAGAACAAAACTAGTAGGTTGAGAATAATTAGGATATATAAAGTGAGAGGGGAATAAATTAGAATGGTTAGATCAAATCAATGAGAAAAAACCAACCATATTAAGTCAAGCGAAAAATAAAAAACGCCTCCTTACACTCTAACTAATGTTGAAGAAGGCTCGGTTTTTCTATAACCTGCATGCGTTTTTGTACTCTCTAGCCCAGGCAAGTTGCATTTAAGATTTTCCCACCACTTACCGCATGACATCTTGATTTCAGTTGCATAACATTATTAACTTTAATTCCAAAAATATCCAATTTCTTTACTCATCCTGATTCTCTCGCTTCCCATACATTGCCATGGCTGCCATGCTACAATTTTTATTATATTTCCCTACACACTTGTTAAGATCTTTTACAAATTCTCTTGAATGCAAAAGTGAAGGTACAAAAAGTTTCCGAGCTGAATTTGATGAAATCACAATTACCAATACTTGCAAATCTCAAGAGATGTTCAAAATGCTCCCAAAGGCTCTAGTTATAAGGTAAGAATTATACCCATTATGCCTTTAAAATTGCCATTAGCACTCCCAACATCAATTTTTACAAACTTTGTCTGTTATTTGGCTGCTGATAGATTTGTCTATCATTTGCAAAATGCGATACTAACTTGCTGATGTCCTACCAAAGTGTTGGTTCTTTGGACGTTTTTTTTCCTGCATCTTTTCGAAACTGATCGTTATGCCGAACGTTTTGCTGCAGGCTTGCCAGTCTCTTGCTGAAATCTGCTAAACTATGATCTTTGCTCGATCACCTACCAATCGATATGCGAATTATTGGCCAAAATTTGGAACTTGTAAATACTAAATATTTTTCACTTTGAAATGTGTACAAGTGAATTTCAAAGCATGACTTAGAGAAGTTCAATGAGTTGAATCATCAAAATCTTAGTCTCAATAGTTTCCTCTTGGTTTGTATCAAGATTTAAATTCACTTATTTAATTGCCATGTGTATCTTTATGGCGTATCATTGTATCTTTAGTTAGCCAAATTTTTGGCTCCTCCTGGGAGCGACGCCGATGGAGACGCGTCTCCACTGTCGAATCCTGGGATGATCGACGATGGAGACGCACAACATCTCCATGGCGCCGCTTCCGGGTGGTGCCGAAACCTTTTCTTCTAGTTATTACTATGTTATTGCATGCATTCTTCCTAGGTCCGACAGCCCGAACCCCAGCAATACAACACATGGAGTAATTAAAATACAACTAAGCATGTAATAAATAGCAATTAATTAACAAATTTAAACAACTCTATTTAAGATGTCATTTAACGCAAGATAATAATTATTCCAAATATAATATATTGATCTCAAAATATGACTAAAATACCCAAAGTATCAGTATAGCAAGTCTCAAAATATGATTAATATAGTGATAAAATCCAATGCCCACAAACCATATCATGTTCTACTACTAACAATATATAACCTATAAAACTCAGCCTACAAGCCTAATCTTTCACGTTTGGTTTGTTGTTGGCTTGATCTAAATAACACAAAGTTGATCCAGTTTGATTGGTTTGGTGCTATAAGGATCCTTTTATGTTATTGTGGGCTTGGGCATTAGGCGCGTCAAGTTTCCCGGTCAACTCCAATTGCCAAGTCAGCAACTTCTGTTATTAGGTTGTATGATGCAACTTAGGGTCATGTTTGCACGTGCTTTATACTTGTTCCGCCTTTGGTGTCATGGTAGCCTAGAGTTTTGGGTGCTTAGACACGACATTTCAACATACCTTGATAGCCCTAGAAGCTACCGAGAGCCTTCCTAGCCATTTTTCCTATTTTTCTTTTAATTTTCCTTTCCAAGCCCAATTTTGGTACTCAACACCACTGCACTGTGTGCATGTGTGGGGCACACATGTGTACATAGCAACCGTCCCTCACTTTGGGATCTCTGCAATGGTGGGCACGGTGGTTGCAAGGTGGGCTGCCACCTCCTTCGCCCATTTCCTCCCTCGCCTCCCCCAGCTTGTTCTCCTCCCTCTAACCTGCTCTTCTTCCCCATTTCTCCTTGCCCATGAAGTATGCTTCTTACCTCCTCTGTTTCCTTTCATTTTGGGTATGATCTATGGTTATATGTATGTATATCCTCCTGTTTATGCATGTAGATAGGTCAATCACCATCATCTTTAGTAGATCTATTACATTTCTTTATGTTTTTGTGTAAAAAAAATTGATTTTTATTAAAGTTGTGATTTTTTATTATAAAATATAATAAAATATTTGTTTCAACCAAGATTTGTAAAATATACTAACTAATCTACCTAATAACGATTGAAACTTTGAAAATATTAAGACTTTATAATTTTTTTGCCACTTCTGGTGATCTCATTTTGCATGCCAAATTGATCAAATAATTAAATAGTTAAAATAATAATATTTTAACTCGTATTTATTCCTAAAACGATCACGACATGAAAATCATAATTTGATTGATAATTAACCTAATTATCGTAATTAATTAAATAAAATAAGATTATATTAATAATGACAATTTGTGATCCATGAGTATAGGCATGGATTTGACTTGAGATTTTTCAAGTTCTTAAGGTTAAAGTCGCTACGGTGAAATTGCCTTCGGGGTTAAGTTTAAATAATTTACCTAAACTCTTAAGTTATTTTTCATAATTTCGACAAGATCTTATTCTTGATTAGCGTGATACGTATCTTAGTTAAAGTGCCTTGAATCTTTTCAGCATTTCGATATCTTCAATTTGATTAAAGTGCCCCAGTTGAATCTCAAAAATTATTTCATAATGAATTGATATTTTCGTCTCGATATTTGTTTTTATTTTGTAAAGCCTCAGTCAGTGATGATGATACGTTGAGCATGTGAATGATATGTGGTGTGTTATATGGTGTATTTAATTTTTTGCCCTTGCATAGATTGTCATATGCTACATTTAGGATTATTTACATGTCATTGCATACATGCATCATACAGAGTTTGAGTAGTGGCTTGCATATGCTAGGCCACATAGAGTCAAACTCACTAAGCTAGTACATGCAGCTTTCCTAACAGGTTCGTTAATACTCCATCCTGCTTGATCTACTCTAGGCTCTATGGAAAATTTATTTTTATCCGATCTCACTACCTCTGGGTTATCTTATCCATCTCCCCGATTAATAAAACTTCAAGATTGAGATCTCTTGATGAACTTTTGAAAGATGAGATCTAACTCAAAAGTCGTTCTAGCACTATTTATTAGCCATTTTCAGGTCTTATACCTATTGTACGATTTAAATATTTTCTATGCAAGCATGATATATGGGGAAATGATGCCCACTAAGGGGTCCAGTTGGTACCCACCTATGGTGCTTGATTTGGCGCTCAAAATATTATGATTATGATACTTACATATAATACTTGCTAACCGTGTGTATTCATTCAGCATGAGCATACTCTTCGTTGAGTGTATTAGAACCATGCATTTTATTGATGATCAAATTAGGCCTTATTCGCCACAGGCATATTGTCGTCGATTAGATTCTAACTCATGCGTAATGCCTGCACATGCCCGTTGCCTACACATGATTGTTGAGTAATCCTATTCGTGTGCATGGATATCTCAATGATTATGATTAGGTCCTATTGGCCATATTATAGTATGATGATGTGGGTATGAAGTTTATGATGTCATGATAAAGTTTCCCGTGGATGATGAGCGATCCATTTACCAGATTGAAAATATTTTTCATAGTTATTTTTGGACGGGTAATCTTTCATTACTTATGTAGGTTTTCTATATAGTGTGGTATTGTAAGTTTGGTCAGAGGGATGCAAGGATCGAGAATGACTAATGGGGATGGTTGACTTGTCTGCTGGTTGTGTGTGTCTTCTCATGTTGATTGGGGCTGGTGGGCGGTTGATGTAAATACTATGCAGGGCTAGTGAGCCAATATGATTGCTCATGTGAGGCCAGTGGACCATATATTGAGAATAGTATTTTTGGCTATTGAGCTACTTTGTGTCCTACGGTCATTTTATAGAACTACATAGATGTCTTGTGTGAAAATGATTCAATTGTTTATCACTATCATGTGTTTGAGCAATTTTGAAGGCGGTATACTCTTGGGTACGCTAGTCAACTGTGTTGTGTAGGAAATCTCCAAGCCACGGAGTCCTATTACTAAAGGATAAAATTAGTTAGGCCCACTAAACCATATTACTTGTACAGGTACCTGGAGCGAATAAGAAACATGGGTTGGAGGAGATTCTACTAGTTTATTTGATTTTGTAGTAGAATGGTCCATGTGAAGAGGAGGCAAACCATAGCCTCAATAATGTAAATTCAGTTGTAAATACTTTGTAAATGTGATGTGAATGAGGTGGAAGACCTACTTCCACCTTATTTGGAATGTTTCAAGACCCATTAAAATAGAAAACTAACACAAGGACCTAACCACTTAAAACATCAAAAAAAGAAACCGGGGGGGGGGAAACTAAAGCGCAGACAATACCAAATGCATGCAAGACACCTTGGTCTTGGCTCATGCAAATAAGACATCTTAGATGAGTCAAATTTACAAATGGGACTAAGTTTCTAGAGAGAATCCGGGAATCGCCTCTGTAAATAGGATGATGGAAAATTTACACTACCTGTATAATTATCATTCAATCATAGAATAGTCTAAGAACATTTCATAATATCACTTGGCATTCATAGAAACATTTCTAAGGCATTAAACCACATTTCCATATCATTCACATTATATTTAATACAAATTTCGCATTCATCAAGTTGTTGGCTTACCTGGTTTTCACGTGGGTCATTCCCCTGCAATTACAAATCACAAAAGTTTCTCCAACCCATGTTCATTCTTTGCTACGTGTATCTATACAAGCAACATGATTTTGTGTACTTGGATTACTTAACCATTAGTTCAAAGACTATGGAGCTTGGAGAAACATGCACAAATGAGTTAAACTTATAAAAGGTCTAAGCATGGACAAGTCAAGTAACACTAAAATGCAACTTTGAACTATGGATCTTATAACTTTTGAAATCTCATCAAGGGATCTCATCCTTGAGGTTTTATAAATCCGAACAATCGGTTAAATGACTTGTAAATAGTAGGATCCAATAAAACAACACTAATTATATTCTACAATGTAAATAAAATCACGTGAGTCAAGAAGAAAATCAACCAGAAGAGAGTCCAATGAACCTGAGAAGATCTCCACGTCCTACCATGGTAATCCCAACTCTGAGCGGTCTAACAATTGAGACAGCTACACAAACATGTATGATAAATGCATGCATAATCATAGATGCAACAAGGATGCATGGCATTCAACACAAAATTAAATAAACATACAACTAATTTGATCTGATTACCGCATAATACGCGAATTCTGATATCATGAAATAAGTTGAACAAGTTATTAAACAATGTACTGGAATCATAAGTGGAATGCCAATATATTAGGAACATCAACTGGGCTTAAACCCACACAATTGATATATCGAAAGATATCGATGTGTCTGGGGATCTAGACACCTAAGTTTGAGATATCCTAGCACACGACACAGTAACGCATTACTTAAATTATTATTAAAATAATTTGATCTCATTAGTAAATTAGTTTGTAACCCAATGATTAAATTGCCGAGGCAAATTGAGATCTCAAACTTAAAAGATGAATCTAATAGATATAATTGGCTCTGACAGAGTGAATTGAGATGTCGTCATCACCCAACCCAATTGTGCGAATAATAATTTTTATTAAGTACATGTTTTATCAATTATTCAATTTGTTTCATTGTGAATTTAATTAGGATCACATAATAAGTTCATTTTATAATCAAACACAAACGAAAATAATTATTATGTTTCTTATTTAGTTAATTAGTATTTGGTGCACTATCCGAGGCGACTCGAACGCGACCCAAATTTATAAAACTTGAATCTTTTTGTTGATACAATATTGATGAGCTGACTTA
>JAVDBV010086748.1:3022-13468 GCA_032619315.1 Piper longum | reverse complement strand
CTAAAAGTCCTGGTCATGATCGAAGATGGTGCGGATGTGAGTCAATTCATTATGGTAGCGTGGCTGGTAGTGGCCGGACGGTGATGAACAGTGCATCAAATCACCCTCCTAAGTAAAAAGTAATGTCCCTATATGATGCATGCTCGTGGTGTGTACTCATAGCATCAATACATCATAACAAAGAAAACATTACTAACAAACCTATAAAAACACATGTAGCACGCAAATCGAGACACTATAATAATTAATAATAAATAAATAAATTAACAAAGAAAATACATTCGTAGATAATTAGATAAATCGTAAGTACATAAATATGAACAATACTCTAATCATAAAATAATAATATAATAATATTATATAAATATACAGGTAAACACGAGTAGTTATCAATATATCCTCGTATTAGTAAAAATATAAATAAATAAATAAATATATTATAATTCAATAAATAAATAAATAAACAAAAAATACTTAATACTAATTAATAATTACTATTAACGATATCATAGTGGTACAACACAACAATACATAATTAAATATAAATAAATAATGGCATACACATCATGAACAAATAAACAAAATAAAATAAAATAATATATACATATATATATATACACACACACATAATGACAAATATTTATAAGTAAATATAATGTTAATAATAACAAATAATCATATAAACATTTATCATATATGATAAACATATAAATATAAAATAATAAATAATAATGAATAAATAATTAATTAAAATAACATTTAAAGAAAATTTATCATAACATCCAATCATGCTAAATCATGTGAATATTCATGTAAACTAATATAGAAGTTCTCAAATTACTAAAAACGGCGCAAGAACGGACGAAAACGGTCAAAAAATGAGCTAAATCGGACCGAACCAAGCTGAACTAGACCGAATCAAACTTAATGGCCTGAACCAACCCGGGCTGGAAAAATAGGTTGGGTTGGCTGGGCAGACCTGGACAAGACACACGGACTCGAACATCCCGCAGACGGACGCGGTCGCGGTCAGCGGACATGGTCGCGGTTAGGCGGACACGGTCGTGAGTAAGCAGACCATGGTCGGGTAAACAGGCCGAACATGGGCGGTGGTGCCCGTCGCCGGAGAACGGCCAGGGCGGCGCGGCTGCGGTGACCGCCGGTCGGGATCGACAGAGGAGATGACGGGGAAGGTGATGCCAGTGACGATCGGAGGAGTCCTTCCATTGGCTGGCCGGAAAGTGGCCGGAAACGTGTGGTGTCGCCGCGAGGTGCGGCGACGTTGGCGGTGGTAATCGCGGCCGTAGTTGTCGTCATGGGTTGTCTCAAAATGTAGATCTTGGTGAGATGAAGTGGTGGGGGTGGTCGGATTGGCCGGTCCTCGCCGAAAAATGGCCCGATTGGCGGCGGTGGCGGAGGAAACCGACAGCAAAATCGTTGTCACAAGAAAACGTCGGAACAGCCTAAATCTAGGCCTAAAATCTTAGCTAACATATACAAACAAATCCGTATACGTAAGTATACACTGATAACTCGTCATCTTTTTATCTATACGTCTGGCATAATCATCCAATATAACATGCTCATATGGCCATCTTGGCTTATAATCATAATCTGAAACTAGTTTGGCCCGATCTCACTCGAACCAACTCGATACTGACCCAAATTGGGAAAACTTAAATCGAGTAAAACCTTGACCCATAAATGGGGTTTTACACCGACTGTGATCCGCTAACCATAATCTTAGTGAAAGCATAAAATTATATATTAGTATAATTTTATTTTCATGAACCTACATGCAACTAAATAATATGCCATAATAAATATTGCATCTTCTATAATTCTATTAAGATAATTGATTATTCATGTGACATACTCGTTTAAGTTATTTTTCAAATTTTAAGTTAATTATCTAAATCATAATTCTCCCTTCACATTTAATTACTATTTTTGGTATATTCTTTAACTAATTTGTATTATCCTAATTTAAGGATATTCTTAATACAATTATTTTACTTTATTTAATTTAATAAAGGTTCGATATTTGTACGATTATAATTTATTATCCCTTTGATTTAATTTAACCGCTTGCTAACCTGTGGAGGGAATTCTGCGTTAGTGATTAAAACACTAACCTATATAATTAAATAAAACACGTCAATAAAAACCGTATTCATTATCTCTTAGGTTATTCTGAGATTTTTGACATTCAGGTCAGTTTGAGATAATTGGCCATCAAGTCCATTCTGACATGTCCATTATTGGCTATAAGGTCCATTCAGACATGTCCATTACTAGCTGTTAGGTCCATTTTGACATTATTGGGCTGTTAGGTCCATTTTAACATGTCCATTACTCATTGTTAGGCCCGTTCTAACATGTCTAGCTATAAGCTGCATTCTGACATGTCCATTATGAGATTATGGGCTGTCAGGTCCATTCTGATATTTCCATTCAGAGCTTATGGGCTGTTAGGTCCATTCTAACATATCCATTATGAGATTATGTGCTGTTAGTGATATAGAACCTCCATGAATAAGCTTGAGAACCTCTTTTTATATTGGAACCCCCAACACATTAACATGAAAACCCCATTAACAATTCAGCAACAACCCCTAAAGAAAAGGCTAGAACTCATATTTCTTAGAAAGATGATCAAGAATCAGAATTAAGAAAACTTGTTCCTAAATCCCAATTTCGAAACACTCCACAAGAAAGATGATCAATCTACTTGAATGTTTCTTAAGCATGTATTCTACTCAAGAACACAAAGATAAAAACCTGTTTTTCCTAAAAATGCAATAAGGGCCAACCTGTTTTTATCTTTGTGTTCTTGAGTAGAATACATGCTTAAGAAACATTCAAGTGGATTGATCATCTTTCTTGTGGAGTGTTTCGAAATTGGGATTTAGGAACAAGTTTCCTTAATTCTGATTCTTGATCATCTTTCTAAGAAATCTGAGTTCTAGCCTTTTCTTAGGGGTTGTTGATGGATTGTTCATGGGGTTTTCATGTTAATGTGTTGGGGGTTCCATTATAAAAAGGGGTTCTCAAGCTTATTCATGGAGGTTCCATATCAGAAGGAGAAGACGACGGTGCTAGTTTTGGGTACAATTTAAGTAGCTAAAATAATAAAATATTATACAAAATTACTATAAATATTAAAATACGGTCATGATAAACGGTTAATAATTAATCGGCTTATTACAAGCGATTAAATTAAATTTTAGAGTTATAAATAATAAATAAAATAAGGATGGCACCTTTACCATATTAAATTAATATTAGGTAATTAAAACAATTAGTTTAAAAACAAATTAGTAAGGTAGAAAAATGGGTTAATAAAATATAACCGTGTAGAAATCATGAAATAGCATGATTAAATAAGGAAGGGTTGAACATTATTGAATTAAATAAATTACAAACAATTGTATCAGTGATATCCTTAAATTAGGATGAAAAAAATAAAAATAATTTATTCCTGGTCAGAAATACATTATTTAATGTGCCATTTTATATATTGTTGAAATTTAATACATATATTAGTCATTTAGTTACATGCATTTTCTACACGAATAAAATTATACTTATGTATAATTTTATTTTCTCGTTTAGATTAGGATCGTGGTCGCAGTTGCGGGGTTACGTACAAGCTAACCATGCCCGTATAATTATTTAAAATGTTCAGATTAGGACATGGTGGATTGAACCATCAGCAAATAATATAGATAATGATAGGGAGTTTATGGACTTGTTTTATTTAATTATACGACTTAGTGTTTTAATCACTAATGCGGAATTACGTCCACAGGTTATAAGTGAACTTTCCTTTTTACTTTTCTTTTGTTTTAAATTTGGCTATTGGAAACGGTCTAAGGTTGTGGGATAATTATTTCATACATTTTCATATGAAACATAAGTTCTTTTGATAAGTTAGAAATGCTAGTCTTATGTGCTTTAATATTATTCATGTAACATTTTAATTAACACCGAGTCCGGTTATGGCTGGTCGTTACATGGTTGGTTTGTTAAATTTTGACTAACACCTGGCCTGCGAGGCCCATAATATTGTGAAAAATGGCGGGTCATTGCAGGTGGTATCAGAGCACAGTTTCCCACAAATTTATATCTTATGACTTAAGTGCCTTGTTTAAAAATCGAGTTATTATCTTTTCCCATTATTACCTATTATTAATTAATTAATAAATTCATTCGCTAAAATGACTAAGTCATTACATAAAAGGAAAACACATATTAATGAGCAATAACGGAAAAAAAATAAAATTCTTTGACTCTTCAGATGGAAGCTGCTAGTAGACAGTCAAGCCGATTGGCACAGTCAGACTCGAACATGAAGAATGTGTTGGGCTAGATTTTGACGGCCATACAGGGACTAGCGCAGGCTTCAAAAAATATAAATTTTGTGGTTCAGAATATGATTTAGTGGTTACCGGGAATGGTAGCAGGGAATGGAGCCTTAAACTCGGCAGCGGGTCCTAGTAACGTCCCAGATGATGATCAGGGGAGTGCTCAAGGGCAGGCAGGGTTAGCTGACCCAGGCGAGCGAAGGGAGCTTCCAAACCAAGTACCACAAGTAGTCCAACAAGTGGTGCCGCCAGCTGTGGATGATAGTGACCGATACACTATGGAAAAGTTCCGGAAGAATGGAGCAGAAATATTCATTGGAGGGACTGATCAAATCAAGGTGGAGAGCTAGATAGGCATTACTGAAAAAGTGTTTAGATTTGTCTCTGTGCCCCACCGCCATTAAGTGAGGTTGGCAACATGCATGTTTCAGGAAGAAGCATCTTACTACTGAAAATCCATAGAAAAGGCTACATTCCATCAACGTGAGATATCATCCATCTCATGGGCAGACAAATTCTTCTGGGGATTGAAGGTAGAATTGAGGAGTAGGGTTGCTACGGTGCCAAGGGGCACCATAACTGATGTGGTCAAGGCAGCTACTACTCATAGGTTGGTGTACGAGATTGACCGTGCACAGAAACAGGGATGACTACTATGCCACATAAGAATGCCAAGCAAGGTAGTAGCCAAAACTGGTCTGCAGGACACCAGCAGTAGAACTGCCAAAGGATTGGCGAGGGGAACCTCAAAAGGAAGTTTGAGGAGTCTTCGTATCGACAATGTAAAAATTGCAGAAAAAAGCATTCAGGGACATGGAACGAGCCCCGTCGGTGCTACAACGGTGGAAGGATGGGACACATGCAAAAGGAGCCGTCTGCCCCTGAAGAACCAACAGGAGCAGCTTAAGAAGGGGAAGGCAGCAGCTCCTATTTGCTACTAGGCACCTGCAAACCCAAAACCAATTGAAGATTCACGAGCAAAATTATACGACCCATTACTTGGAATTGGTAGTAGTAGTTTTTGCATTGAAGATTTGGAGACACTACTTGTATGGAGCCCAGTTCGAAGTGTTCACTGTTCACCAGAGTTTGAAGTATATCTTCAAACAAAATGATCTTAATCTTCGACAGAGGCAGTGGATAGAATATTTGAAGGACTATAACTTCCAAATTTTATACCATCCGGGGAAAACGAACGTTGTAGCTGATGCTTTGAGTCAGAAGGGCAGAGTGGACAAGGGTCAACAACTAGCTAGACTTTGGGTTATATCAGCTGAAGTGGTGGCTATTAACCCGGAGGAATGACTAACAGGATTACTGGCAAACCTGGTTATCTCTAATGAATTGGTTGACCGAGTTAAGTTAGCAGAAATGGAGGATGAGGAGATGAAAGAGATGTTGAACAAAACTCCTGACATCGTAGCTGATTCTAATAGTGTAATCAGATTTAGAAGGAGGTTATATGTACCCAACGATGATGCACTAAGGTGGAATATCGTAGAGGAGGCTCATAACTCAAAGTTCCAATACACCTTGGTGTTAAAAAGATGTACTGTGACTTAAAACAAACCTACTGGTGGATTGGAATGAAGATGGATGTGGTCGATTTTGTTTCTAAGTGTCAAACGTACCAACAGGTGAAAGCCTAACATCAACTACCCGGTAGATTATTACAACGTTTTGAAATACCTACCTTGAAATGGGAGTTTGTCACATGTGATTTTATTACTTAACTCCCAAGGACTCTGAAAAGACATAAGTCCCAATGACGGCAAAATACCTATCAGAATTGTACGTTAATAACATTGTCAAGCTACATGGAATTCAAAAGGAGATAGTGTCTGACAGAGATCCCCTATTCACTTCACATTTCTGGGAAGCTTTCGAAAAAGCTATGGGGACCCAAATCAAGCTAAGTACAGCATATTATCCCCATACTGATGGTCAGAGTGAGAGGACTATTCAAACTTTGGAGGATTTGTTTAGAGTTTGCATCCTTCACTGGGAATGGCACCGTTTGAAGCCTTATATGATAGGCCCAGCAGATCTCCATTGTGTTAGTTGGAGTCTACCGAGCCAGTCATAGTCGGGCCAAAGATGGTGAGAAAACCAGCTGAGAAAGTGCAACTTATTAAGCAAAGGCTTAAGGCACCTCAGGATTGACAGAAGAGTTATACTGATACTTGAAGGAGGGACTTAGAATTCCAAGTTGGGGAGTTTGTCTACCTGAAGATATCACCAAGAAAGGGAGTGATCATATTTAGAACATTAGAGAAGTTAAAGTAAAGATTCATAGGACTATTTCCAATCCTAAATTGAGTCGGAAAGCCGTACACAATGTTTTTCATTTGTCAATTCTATAGAAATATGTACGAGACGAGGATTATATAATCACACATTTTGCAGACTTAGAGCTTCAATCGGATTTAACCTATGAGGAAAAACTGATTCGTATTTTTTAAAGAGAAATTAAGACACTCCGAAATAAGGAATTTCCCTTTGTAAAAGTATTGTGGAGAAATCAAGGATTAGAAAAAGCTATATGAGAGACTGAACAAGAAATGGCCAGGAAATACCCTATCCTGTTTGTAGCATAAAATTATTGTAATTATAGTAACATGAACTAATCGGAAAGATGTACTTAATGATGATTATCCTGTTAATGCTATGATATTTCGGGGACGAAATATTTCTAAGTTGGGGAGATTATAAAGACTTGAAAAAAAAATAGACGCAGTAGGATCGAACGTTGGAAAATTAATATTTCCATTTAAATTATTTACCTGCCACATGGTTAATTATTAATTACCCGGTTAAGTTTAAAGTATTATTTAACCAGTTAAGTATTATTTAACACGTTAAGGGAACCATATTATTACCCATTTAACCAGTTAAGTGAACCTCTCCAATTAACCGTTTAAACCAGTTAAGAGAACTGTATCAATTACCCGTTCACCCGGCTGAGTGAAATACGCGGGAAGTGTGTTTTCACGTACCCTTGCCATCAGTTCATTATATAAAGAGAAGTAGGGCGTCATTCACATTATTTTCCTTTTGACAGACACCGGCTTCCTCCTTGCTGAGGTATTTTCCCTTTCTTCTTCTTCTTCTTCGTAATTTACATGCATGCATATTTATAATTGATAATAAGCTTGTTAATCATGCAACTAAAGTCTCTAATGAACAAAAAAAAGAAAAGAATTAAACTGGAAATAAAACTGGAAGCCGTCAATGATAAACAGCCGGAGTTTGGGCAAGGTGGGCGACTGTAGGGAAGAAAATTCAAGGCAGTCGCTCACAATTCTGACCACCCTCTGGCTGCTGGACTGAAGGGTGGCTTTGGCATGCCCCTAATTTCCGATGGGTGGGGGAATCAAAGCGGTTATTGGGCGAAACTGCAAGGGTGGAAAAAACAGGGCGTCCGGGGAGGCAATTGGGTTGCAATCTAGTCAGGAAAGGTCCCTGAAGGGTGGAAAGTGCCAAGATGACCACCTAATTGCGGCAGCGAATCTCGCCGGCGGTGGAATAGCAACGCGAGCGCATCGCTCGAGTGATCGCTCGAGTGTGGCAGAAATTCCTTTAATTGGGCCAATCCGGCGCCGTCGCTGCCGGAAGGTGGCCAGAGGTGGTCGGGGAGGAGCTGTCACGGCATGGTGGGGCTGGTCAGCATCGGTTGATGACGATTGACGGCGGCCAGAGGCGAACGGAACTCAGTGGACGACCGTGAACGGAATGATGACTTTACAATTATGGGCAAAACACGATAGCAGTTGCCAAAGGTACTGATCAGGGTCGAAGTTCGTACGGAGGTGATTTGATTAACGGGGGTGGCTTGGCCGCCGGTGGCTTGTCGTTGACGAATAGTCCGTCAGAAAATACCCCATCACAGTCTGTTTTGGGAGAAGGAGAGAGTTAGGAGAGAAGATGGAAGTTTCATAAATTCGGGTTAATTTGACACGGTACGAGTTAAAAAAATAATATCAACTCGTAATAAATCTTTAAAAATAATTAATTTAAGGAGATACGAGTTAAGTGGCTAAAATATTGCACAAAATTATTGCACAAAATTACCATAATTGATAAAATTATGGTCATGATAAACAGTAAATAATTAATCGACTTATTAAAAACGATTAAATTAAATCGGCGGGTTCTAAGGGATAAATAGAACAAAGACTTCACCTTTGCAATATTACATTAATATTTGGTAAATAAAATGATTATTTTAATAACGAACTAGAAAGGTAGAAAATGAGGTAATAAAATATAATCGTGTAGAAAATCACGAAATTATATAATTAAATAAAGAAGGGTTGTAACACCCCGATTCGGCTTACCCTTGAACCGACCCAGAAATGCTACCGACGACCGAACCGTTCGATAATCTACTAGATTCGGTTAAGCCGACCCGGATCTACTCTCGACGTCTTAAGATGAAGACCACCTATGCCCTCTATTCATTATTCACATCATGACATTATATCTTAGCATTCAATCATATTATCATGCTTTTCACTACTTCACATCAGTTTAAATATAATAAAAGTATAAACAAAATATTAAACATTCAGTCACCGAATACATGTGTGTGTGTGCGAAAGACCTCATTGCTCCTCCGTCCAGGCTGGCACTTCCATCTTATAGTCGTCACCTACATATAGTACAAAACCGTCAGTAACGAGCGTTACCGGTTCGGAAAATAACTAATATCAAACTGGCACGGGAGAGCTAAATCTCATGTTCAATAAAAACTATATACTTCCTCAAGAACTTTTACAAGGGCACTAACGGGAGCCGTCGCCCTCGAGCGACAGCGTCCCCCATCCATCTCATTCTCTTTCCTTAGTCATCTCATCTATTACGTCTTCCATCAAATTTCATTCTCATTCATCTCAGCCCTCTACGTCCTCCATATTACTCCTGGCCTTGAGCAGAAGGCCGAGTACTTTCAGGTAGTCGCCTTTAGTACCCTTTGAACCACAAGTCATGACATACGCTTTACTAAACAGTACCCGTAAACCTCCACATTCTCCAGGTGTGAGGAACTCAAATGCGGAGTTAGTAGGATCCCTCGGGATGAAGTGGGTCCTCCCCAACATCAACCCGAAGACGAACACATGCCCTGTCTGAAGCCATGGTCGTCTCCCTCTTTCCACCTCTCACTGAAAACACAAAAACTATATGTATAGGCCTGGGTAGGGAATTTAATATAATAGGCCCGAAGACAACTTGTGGTGGATCTTGTTTTCGAAAACATACTCGAGGGATCTCATCCTCGAAGGTTATTAATCTGGAAATGCGATCGGTTAAATGGCCCGAGATAAGTGGGATCCAATACAACGCCACTTAACTTGCCCTGTAAGTAAGAAATCAAACCTACGATGGAATAGAACATAAATTAGAGACGAGTCCTAAACGGACCTGGTAGAAGTTCCAAGCATGTCATCGCGCCTAGGCGGCGAGCTCCTACTCCGTACCTACACATCAGAACCAAATACTAACGCCCGCTAACTACATGATGCATCAAACTCGACACAATCATTACACATAAGACTATCCAACATCCATAACATTCAAATAATTATAATGTAGAATAATTCTAACTATCCTATTCGTACCAATTTTATTATGCATTTCTAATTTACATTATGGTCACTTATCATGCTTAGCTAAATTTACTTCATTAGATCACTTAATCTTCATTCACAATTCCCTAAACTCTGTCACTTATCATCTCATTCGTAATTAGAACTTAATCACATCAACATTAATTAATTAATCCTATCATGTTGTGCTAACACTCATCAACTATAATTAATCACGTAATTAGAGCTTAATAAAATCAATATCGATCAATCAGTCCAATCATGCTTTCTAACAATCATCAATCATAAATAATAAACGAATCAGTGACTGGCCATGTTTCCTTTGGTGATGATTCAGAAGTATCAGTAGCAGGAAAAGGTAACATCCTTATTCGTGCTAAAGATAGTAGTCATCAGTTAATTTCTGATGTCTATCATGTGCCTGATATGACATGCAACATTTTGAGTATGGGTCAACTCTTAGAAAAAGGTTA
>JAVDBV010086746.1:1408-15111 GCA_032619315.1 Piper longum | reverse complement strand
ATATATATATATATATATATATGTTTGTGAGGCTTATATACCTTGTTTGCAAAATGTTTGAACTTGGTTTGAAAATATTATGGAAATGTTTTGGTGAAAGTCCTAAATGTTCAGGAATGATTGTTATGCTAAGATGAAAGTGAACCAATGTGATGAGCATGGTTTGCAAGTAGGCGAGACCCTATTTGCAACGTGAATTTATGTTTTGAATCTATTGTAATGTAAACTATTGTTTATACATATATATTATATTTTGTCGTGTTTTAACAAGTCGTCTCCTTATTGCACTTTTAGGGAAGATTCTATCTGTTTTATTCCAAGATTTTTTATAGATTTTGTTGCTATCTTATTTATTTTTGGTGTTATTATCATGATATTTATGTAGCGTCTTGCTAGTATTTTGCATTTCATTCATACATTATTTGCACATAAACGGCATACTCCATCTTGAAATGTCGAAAAAGTTATATTATAACCATTTAGGTTATGAGGTCAACCAAATTTAATCGATTTACAAATAATTCGATTTATTGTAACATTTCCGATCCGTCCCACATCCAAGCACATTCATGCATAGCTTAGTGCCTTGACACATGCAGATAACTAATTCAAGGTTCAAAAAATGATAAATCAAGGATACTGATTAGAAACATTATGAAAACAGAAAATTGGAACACGTTTCATTTAAATTAAGGCGTTACTCAAGAAGCGATTTTGAGTTAAAAAGTTAAAACTAGTAAGGTCCTGAACAAGTTCATATAGTAGAAGTTTATGAAAAATTGTTTCTAACCTTGGTGGTCAGTTATTCAGCTTCAACTTTTTGCAAAATATAATTTTTTATCCAATCGTGCGTAGCGTTAATATTTAAACCATTCAAAGAGCTTTTAGTGACAGCTGCATTGGAAAAAAACATACGTTTTCTCGGGAACCTCTCCAACAACTATAACAAAATATTTAAGCCTTGAAAAATGCTAGATAGAGACTTTCTCCGCCCATTCTCCACCCACGTCCTCGCATAACCACCTAAGACAATTTCTGAATCATAACTAACACTTACCATTATTTCATAGTGTGGGTAGAGAACGTCGGTATAGCATGAATCTTAAGCTTTTTACCTGCCATGCCAGCAAAAGCTCCATGCATATACCTAAACGGTGTTAAAAACCCCGGCTTTGTACTTGTATAATCACTGACATAATAAAACTGGCTAATAACAAACCAATTCATTGTTTGTTCATGTACAAACTAAATATGCATGTACATATCAGAGAACTGACGCTTCCATGCAAATGGATAGCATGCATGCAAAGCCAGTTAGTTTTGCCAAGGAGCACTTCAAATTAACTGATTAGTTTAGTAAGTTTTGGTCTTCAAGTGCAGTCATAAATATTTTCCTCTTTGCAAGCATGTTAATTTTTCACATGTATAGAAAAAAGAAACCTTAATCCCAAATAAAACCTAAATGATGAGGACGAACTAGTCAAGGCGCACAATTCTCCCGCCTTTCATTTTCACCTGAAAGAAACATTCTTGGATTAAAATTTCACAAACAGATAAAGAGAAATAGAGAGAGAGAGAGAGACAAAGGAGGCAAGCTCACTTCCACTGGGCTTCCGACAACAGCAAAGGCAACTGCAGCGAAAAGAAGGCCAAGCACAAAACTTGCAGAGGGGAGCAAAGAATTCGTGAAAGGGTGTTATTGGAACTGGTAAAAGCTTTCCAATCATGGCAAGCGGCCAACTAAAGAGAGAGATACCAGTCAAGAAAACTAACAACAAATAAAAGTCAGTCTAATGCAAAACAACCTTGAAAGTAATGGGAAGTATCTAACCTGAGAAAAGCTATTGCAACTGAGACCAACCAAAATTTCCAGTTTAGCCGCACAGTTTTTGTGAACTTCCCAAGAAACTCAATGATCAAAAACTACAAAACAGATGCAAATTGGCTCAGCGCATCTAGGATGCGAGAAATAGGAACACCAAACATCTGAAAAAGTAAAAACAATCCATTTGTTGGCAAATAATTATGAAGTAAATAACTAGTCTTACCTGTAATACGAGAGTAAATCCAACTATTCCCATAAAGAGACGGTTTTTGGTTATCCCACGGAAGACATTCATTTCATCAGGTTTTCTTGCATTGAACTCATTGAAAATCTGCTCAACAGATAAATACACAAGTCACGTTCATTATCACATTACATGCAGAAAAGCCACCTAATATATAATACTTCTACACATATTTTGATCAAATTGTCAACCAATTTACTTACGGGTAAATTTAAGTAAATACCTGGCACAGGACAAAAGTATTAAAAATAAATGTGTTCTTTTCCTTGTCAGCCTGTGCTCTATTATGATGTTTCAAATGCAAAATACTTCTACCAGCAAAGTTTAGAACAAGGAGGACGGCCACTTGATACAAAGCCTGTAATATAAACCATTAATAGAGGCCACAGAACGTTATCAGCAGGAATAAATCAAGAGAATATAAATACCTGAACAATTAAATTTCTCCACATGATATTTGTAATCAATGGCTCCCTGTAGCAAAAAAATAAATTACATGTGGAATACATTGGAGCTAACAGTTAGATAACAAACAATATTAAACCCTAATATACTATCTAACATTAACAGAACAAGAAGGCCATGTTATCCGTAAGTGTAAATAACCTTCTGCCAACTGGGCGCCTATGCATAAGATGGTCTGTTGGCGGCTCTGTAGCCAATGCAAGTGCTCCAAGAGTATCCATTATGAGGTTGACCCAAAGAAGCTGCCCATAGACCAAAAACAATGGCGCTCTAAGTTAAGACATTATTCATATGAAGTATGAAACTAATGTAAAAAAAATACAATTAAAATTTATTCAACCTGCACAGCGTTCAGTGGCACATTCCCAGAAGAAACTGCAGCCACTACATTTATTATGAGGGCTGCTACATTAACGGTAAGCTGGAACTGGATAAACTTTTGAATATTTGCATAAACTGAGCGTCCCCAGCGGACCACCTGAATGATTTACACATTACTGGAACTTGAACAATTTAAATAACTAGAAGAAACTATCAAATTTTGTTTACTTAAGGTTTTACCTTCACGACGGATGCAAAATTGTCATCTAAAATTATGATATCTGAGCTTTCTTTGGCTACTTCCGTACCTTGAATGCCCATCGCAAGACCGATATCAGCCTGAAAACCATGACTAAAAGTTCTCACCCAAAAGCCTCAAAGTATGGAGATCAAATCGTCATAAATAAAATAATCATACAAAAATATTTACAGTTAACAAACTTGAGTAGTTTTACATCAATGGAACTCCCTAATAACAAAACGTGAACTCAGGTAAACAGATAGAGTGGAGCATCATAAACAATTGCCTTATGCACATGGAGAAATGCCAAACGTAAAAAAATTTACTCAGCATTCAGATGTGAGTAATATGTGGTAGGCAAAACATATTATCTATGTATAAGACTAATAGGACTATTAACCTCATGGAGTGCAGGAGCATCATTAGTGCCATCACCAGTCACAGCAACAACATGGCCTCTTTTCCGTAGAGCTTGGACAAGCAAAAGTTTGTCATTAGGAGAAGATCTTCCCATCACCTATTTACACAAATCTTTGTTAGTCGTTATACAATCCTTCAAAAGTCAAAAACAATATGAAGTCAATACACACAGCAGAAACGAACATAACACAAAATTCCATAGTTTGCAAAATGTAGATGCTATTTTTCTGTTTGCAAACGTAATGAAAATCTAAAATGCAACCTATCAACCACATAACGACCCATTTCTACTACATATTTGTTGGTCTTCACATATTTCTTTAGTGTCAAAAAAGAAGCAGCTTGCACATAAGTTACATCCATCTAAAGGCAATCGCTTAAACTAGAAAGAAGATTGAGGACACTAATGGCATCCTAAAACCTTTATTTCCAAAGAAGAAACATTCTGTATCATAAAAACCCCTGACTATCTTTGGTCCGTATCCCTGGACCCTACCATTTTTCAATTGTCTTGAAACACCTCAAGTATTCTCAAAGACGGGTCATACCAATATTTGCTCAGCGGCAACTTCTCTTTCACTCGGGGACATAGCACGAAAAGTTCTTCCTTCAATTAAGTAAGGATCTCGAGCTTCATCTTCTGACTTGAGTATACCACATTCCAAAGCAATTGCTTTTGCTGTGTAAATATTATCTCCTGTCACCATACGAACCTGACATCCAGATTTATGAGAGCAAAATAAATAAATTATAAAAATAAGCTTGTCATAATGATATGAACTTTATAGAAAAAAATTCATAAAATTATATCAATGAACAAATATATCATGCACAGTACTACAATTGGCAAAGTACATTCTATTAAATAACCACTGGAAAACTAAACTGAAACACTACATTAGTAAAAATAAACACAATCCCATAATAATATAACAATGACAAAGGCACTGAGATAAAAGGGGTACAAATATTTACAATGCAAAATCTCAGTCGACACATTCTAAAAAGCAATCAGTAAGATATGAGAGTGGACAAAGGCTTTGCGTTATTAAACTCATTCTTTTCACAAAAAATGTCCTATCATTGAGGCTTTGGCTACGAGAACCAAAACGTCCATCATATTGCTTACCTTGTTAACATTGTTGTCAATAGGATTAGTTAACCGAGAGCAACTGATTTAATAAAAGATAACACAAAATTGAGAACCATGATACCTTGACACCAGCATCTTTGCATAGCTTCACAGCATCTTTGACACCTGGCCTACAAGGATCCTACAATATAATGACATAAAGGCATAAAGTCAAAATCAGAAGCAGAAGCCAAAAGAAGAATTCAAAATCACAAGATCATGGTTAACACTAATGGTCAAAAGTTATTCCTAACAAGCATATGCGAACAATAGCAATCATCAAATTCCATCCAGGTTTAAAGTTTCAGCCACAACAAACTTTTTGATCAAGACGAGCACCAAAGGTAACACCAGATAAAATGCATGATTGAAGTTTTAGTCTTAACCAAGAAATAACCAACCCCATTCACATAATCACATATAAAAAGAAAAGTACCTTTAGACCAACTATTCCCAAGAATACCAAATCATTCTCAGGGAGCTGCCATGTTTGACGCTCTTCCTCATCTTTTGGAACCTTTTCAATGTCAAGTGATCTATAAGCAAAAGCAACGCAACGCAAACTAGCTGCAGCCATGTCCTCGATGACATTCTTAAATTCATTTTCCTATAACAGACCACTTAAATTCAACATAGCCCAAAGGCATGAAACCAAAAATACAACATTCATAAGAAAATTTGAAAAAAAAACCTTCTCTTCATTTAGGAGTTCTATACTCCCATCAGACTTGAGCCACCATTTGCAAGCGCTTAACACAATCTCTGCAGCTCCTTTCCAATGAATATGCACTTCAGAATCCGTCTGCAATGCATGTAGCAAATAATTTCTGAGAAGAATAAAAACTCTCCAAGGAAATGCCAACGAAACATTTATCTATTTTCTGCATAAGAAAAAGCTACTAAAAAGGGTGAAACTACCACTTGCAAAGCAACACCACCACGCTTTTTCTCTGAATTAAAAGGAAAGATATGAAGAGCCTGGCATTTTGATCTTTCTTCCTCAAACATCATTCCCAGCTGCGGCAAGTGCAAGCAACCAGATAAGCCAAAAAAAAAAAAGGCCACCTATATCATGTTGCACTTTGACGAAAGATATACCTTGACTCCCCAAGAAAGTATAGCTTTTTCTGTAGGAGAGCCTGTAATCTCTGGAATTCCTTGGTTCTGCAATATGACAAAGATAAAAGCATGTGACAATTGAGCATGGAACAGTTAACACAAAAAGCAAACAAGATGAACGTTTAGAAGGAAACGTTTTCAAAGATAGCCATTGTATGTGTGGTCGGAAACCAACTAGAGAAATCTCCCTTTGCCCTTTCGCAAATCTGTCTTGATTGTCATACATAACCTTTCGCTAGTATATGAAAATTTCTCATCCTTCTCTACCCCGTTCCACATTCATACCCACTATGATCCATTTGTGACCGTATCTAACTATCTTACGATGGGAATACAGCTACTACATAAACAGCCACTCTATTTAAATAGCATTTAGCATTAAGTGATGTCTCAGTTTCCACTCACTATCATACTAGTCAGAGTAATATACATAGCCATCAGGAAAAGAAAGATCTATAAAATCAGAGTCCAACAGTAGAAGACCTACTTCAGGAACAAATACATTGCCCGTGGTATTCTGAGCAATGCCTTCAACTAACAGCCCACGAAAAGTAGAAGAAATAAGCTCAGGATTTTCAGGCGGATCTATCAACTTTCCACCGACATATGCCCGGACAATGGTCATCTGACAAAAACATCACAAATCAGTCAAATCTAACTGAAAAAAAATCTCAGCAAAACACAATTCATCGTCTAATGTAATAGAAGAGAAGGAGCTCCACATAAACTCAATAGGCTAACCTCATTTAAAGTCAGTGTTCCTGTTTTATCACTGCATATAGTAGTTGCTGAGCCCATAGTTTCACATGCCGATAGCCTCCGTACCTACAAATGATAAGAATAGGCTGTCAATATATAATATAGGTGGAACACTGAATATAAGCCAGGAAAGAGGCATGCCAGTGCTTTATCTGCCATCATCTTCCGCATGGAGTATGCCAAACTGTAGAACAAACAATTTGAAAAATCTTAAAATGCATGAACAAAAAGACCATTCACATGCAAGTTCTTTAAGTATGTTAAATCAAGGGATCACTTAAATATAAGCTAGTACATGGTAAACTATAGCAACTTACGTTAAGGTCACAGCTAAAGGAAGGCCTTCAGGCACAGCAACAACAATGATTGTTACAGCAATTGTCACAATTTTAATAACACCATCAATTGTAGCACTCACGCTTGTCTTTCCTGGTCTGTATTGTTGACTACGATATTCATTTTCAGTATGGCCTGTAAAATACCTGGAAACAAACACATTACTTTTAGATGAAAGTCTAAAGATAACACTTCTCACAGCAAAAAAGAACTAGTTAAGTCACTGTACCGAATCAAAAGCACAGCAAGTACAAAGAAGGCAACAAGAAGACCAACAATGCCAATGAAAGTAGCAACGCCGTTTAACCGCACCTGCATATCAGATAAAACATATATCAATTATCTACAAAAGCAATGCACAGAACTGATCAAACCCGAAAAACAACATAAGATCACAAACCTGCAAAGGAGTTTCTTCACTGTTATCCTCGGAAATGCTGGCCATTAACAAACCCCATTCAGTGTTAATCCCAACCCCTGTCACCTAATAATTGTTTTACCAAGTCCATAAGTTTGTAAAAAATTGCACTGGACTAATTTGGAAAAAGAAGGAAAATATTAGGATTCATGACTGGCTAAAACAACATTTCATGGTCAACTAAAAATTCGTCAACCACAAATGGACATGAAATGTGAAAATACTATGAGACTGAACTGCTAAAAAAATATTTCTTTAAACCAGTAAGATGCATAACTATGCATGTGCACCAAATCATATTTTCCTTTTTTTCTTTGTTTTTTTGTTGGAAATCAATCAGAGAATGGGATCCAGTTCTTGGTAGGGATCTCGTGATCCCATCTAACAGATACGAAAAGAAAAGAATAAAAAACATGCATACAAAAATATAGCTTCGGTAGACTACTAAAATCAAGACGTTCAGTGCTTACCAACATGGTCCCATATCCATCAGCCACCTTGCATCCAGACATCAAAAATGGTGTTCTTTGATCTTTATGAATCTGTAAAAAACACACTAGGTATTGTTCTATCAATAAGATCAATAAAATGTTGACTAAATGATAAAATATTCCATCTTACAATCTTGCTCTCCCCAGTCATACTTGACTCATCAATTGCAAGAGAATGACCGCTAATCAAAATACCATCAGCAGGTACCTAAAATACCAATTGAGGCAAAACAACTCCTTCCATGACATAAAACATATAACTAATGAATGAAATCTTCAACATAACTAGTGCTTACTAACTTGATCACCAATTTTGAGAGGAATCACATCACCAACAACGATATCGAAGATAGAAACTTCTACTCTTCTACCTCCTCTAATTACCTACAATATGGCGCACACATTTAATCCAGACAATTAAATAAGCTGCACAGGAAATACTAAATAAGAGTCCAACAAACCTCAACACGTATGTTTCTTTTCTCCTCATTTAATCTTTGAAACTGAAGAGACTGTCTGTAGTCACTGACCGCTATAAGAAAATTATAAAAAAGCAAACCATTAGTAGCTCGAAACTTTAAAACATTAAAAAAATGAATCTCAAAAAGTAAACAATTTCATTATCTTAAAAAACACCGTTTCGGTTAAACAAATTAGTATCATGATATCAGCTACAACATTATTGTGATAACAATTAATACTAATTTATGTAAGTGAGCCCTTGTATCAAACACTTTTACTAATGAAACTAGAAATTGGTAATCTCTTATCTGCTTGGCGTCGGTACACTTTCACTTTGTAACAATCATATGCTGTTACTTCTTAAGCCTTTAACAATCTCAAATATAGCAAAAAACATGTCAGAAGACAATTTTAATGTGCCATTCAACAAATTTAGAAAGTTAAACACATCTTTTTCAACTTTAATCATGCATGTGATATGAAGATAAAGGAGGGTTGAATGCTTGTGGTGGGCCTCGAATAAGAGGGGGCTTAGCTCTGGACTCCCCTTGCTTGCAGATTACAAAAATTAATAGATCACAAGGGAGGCTGGACAAGATTTCAAAGGCCGGGTTCTAGATCTAACCTATTTACTATTAATAAATAATCCAATTAAACTAAAATGATAACTCGTAATATTCATTACCTGTAACAACAATAACAAGTAGGACAGCAAATAAGATGCTCCCACCATCGTACCATCCTTCTTCAATGCCCTAAAAAAGTCAAAAAAGATAAAATACCGTGATCAAGAATAAAAAATAAAAAAAGGTATTAATAAGTAAACATCCAATCCAAAGCAGTTATAAATCCTCTTATAGACCAAACACTTATTTTTATAAAAGAACAGTTTCCAATATGAATAGCTTCAAAGAAGCCGCCATCAAAACATCATTGAGAATAGAAAAATAAGAAGTTGATTGCTTTCTTTACAAAGAAAAGTAGCAAATCTGTGTCATAAATACAGCTTAGACCTACAGAAAAACATCTACCAGAGCATCGGGATATTTATCTACATTTTATCCAAATAGGCTGAGGTTGGCAGCATTGCGGATGCTTCCGAAGATGAAAAAAGAAACTCATGAAAAATCCATGTTGCAAACTGCTAGGTTACCACATGAAAAAACCACCACTAGGAAAAAAAAATTAAGGGGCTATTTTAACAAACCTCAGTTTTAATGCCCAAACCGAGAGATGCCACTGCTGCTACAATTAAAATTATCAGCGTCAAGTCTTGCCAAGCCTCCCAAAGAAAAAACTATACCCACCAATAGGAAAATACAAGAATAGTTCAGTAACAAAGATACATAAACAAACTTTAACCATCAGAAAAAGAAATGAAGCATTAATCAAAATCAAGCATCATAGGAAAGGTGAAAGGGATAACCAGAAAACTTCGTCCTTTCCTTCGAGGATAAGTATTTGCACCAAAAGCAGACCTACGCTTCTGCAGTTCATTTTCATCACCTCTAACACCTTTGTCAACATTTGTTTTCAATAAATTTGCAACACCCTTAACCTGGTGAATCACGGATTGAGCACATCTAAATGACATCCTACCACCAATAACCAATATTTATAACTAAATTTCAAGTATTTCACAAACTTGCCCCTCCATGTTCTTGTAGAGCAGAAAAGTTGCGATCTCTGGTCATGGAAACTAGCTGTTCGGTCCCAATTAGATAACCATCACTGGGCATGGGAGGAAGCTCTCCGTTATCAGCTGGTTGGGGAGAAAAAGAGCGAACTTCACATATATAAATACTTTTAAAAAATAGTAAAAAATCCAAAAGCAACAACGATTTTGTGATCACTGTGAAGCCTCCGCATGCAAAAATGACCAGAAAGAACAACATTATTGTGGTGACCCTAGTCCAATTACCATGTCAGCAAAACATCAGATATTATTTATAAATATATTGCTTGAAAAGTAAGTCATATATGTATCAAACAGTTCTTGTAAGGGACAAATTCAATGAAGGGAAGGAAAAGAAAAAAAATGCACACCCTACGGAAAGCAAAATTGGAGTTTGAATGAAAATGACATACCGTGCGGTGCTTTGGCTCCAGCCTCTTTGAAAAGGAGAGCAGCCTGTATAAGTACATATTTCAGTCTTCGAAACCATAAAGGAATCAATACAGTGATTTGATTGCTAAGATATAGAAGTGCATTACACGGATAACTTGGGCGTGTGTTCTAATTTTCTTCCTAGTTTGCTCTTTCTCCTCTTCTTTTTTCAGGTCCAAAGTGTACCGGAATCGACGAGAAGCATTCAGGACAAGTGTTGCTTGCTGTTAAAAAAAAATTTAAAGAAATTTAGAATGAAGACCAAGGGTGACAATCTAATTCTAAGCCTTAGGGGATAAAAAAGCCTCAGAAAATGCACTTCAGGGAAACATAATCAACAACAAAAGCACGGAATCATTAAGCATCAATCGAGGTTTACATGCAGCACAAGAAACAGAAGCAATTGCAGTACATTGTGTACAAGAGGCTGTCCAATAATATAATAAGAACTCCAAAACATGAAGAAACAATTCTTACAACAAGAATCCAAGTGCATCCTATTTCCTAAGAGCATGTATTACCGACATATTTTTCCTCATCAACAGCCGGAACTGGTCAGATAACAATCAAACACGAAGGTGCATTTCGAAAAAAGCCGAAATAAATAACAAAAAAATGTCCACATTCTAAAAAATGAACAGCGAAATCTAGGCATCTCCTAATTACAATGCGGCCATTCTGTCGATCAGATTGAATCACATACCGCAACCACATCAATCACAAGATTCAACAAAACGCACAATCAATCGTATCCGCATCCACGCTCTCAACTCACGTGAAGACAAATACATCACCGACAAAATCAAACAATGCCAACGACCAAAAACCCACATTCCCTCCCCCGAAACCACCGAAACCCCAGCAAGAGCAACCGCAAACAACGAACGTGACAAACCACGGCACAGAAAACCGCGCTGCCATACTCACCCTCCATTTCCGCAGCCGCTCGAGCGGGGCCTTCTTCGGCGGGGGTATGTCGAAGGTGTCCTCGACCTCCTCCGCCCCGTACCGCGGCGCAACGCCGGACTCCTCGTCCCGGTAGTGGTGGAAATGCCCGGGCGACGACGACGACGACGTCCCGCGCTCCTTCATTTTTCCTGCACCTACGAGATTCGCAAGGGAGATGATACCGAGGTCAGTAGCCGAAGCCTAACCCTCGCCTCCGGCGGCCGCTCAACCACGCAGAACACGCAAAACCGATAGCAACGGCACCGGCGACGAGACGAGCACCGACGAACGAAACCCAAAGGGAGTGATGGAAACGATGCGATGGAGACGAAGGAGCGCAAACCTCGGGGTTTGGGCGGAGGAGACGGAGAGATGTTGCGGAGAAGCAACCGATCCGTTCGTTGCCCACAGACTTCGTCGTGAAATTTCGGGGAAGTTTCTTTCTATTATTCTAAAATGGGTCGCTCAGCTCGATTGTGCGTGGACACGGGTGCGGTTTCAATGCGCGTCCGGTTAGAAGTTTCGGAGAAGTTTCTTCCTACTATTCTTTCTGTTTCCACATTTCGATTTCTTCGTAATAAAAATTTAAATATTTATTTAAAGAAAATAAAATAAAAATAAAATATCATTTTAAATTACGTGTCTCTCAAATTTTTTTCAAACTTCTTTTATTTTTTCACTGAAAAATATTCCTTTGCAAAATTTTTATATGACTAAATTTCAATACATATAAATATAATAAAATTTTTGGCCTCTATATTTTTTTGTTTTTTTTATGTAATTTCAAAATAATCGAACAGACTGTTTTTCGCTCATCCCTTATAATCAAAATTTACAACTAATATATCTTTTAAAAAATACGTGCATGTAATATATTTGTTTTAAAAAATTAATGTTGATTTAGATTATTGGCTTTATTTTATCAGGTTGGGTATAAGTCATTTTTTAATATATACACATGTGATGTCTATCTATATATTTTCTGGTACCCGTCTTTAATATCAAGTTAAATTTGGATATCTTTATCTTAACCTAAGCTTTAATTGATGGTTGGATCTTATGTACATGTTAATTTTAGTTGATCAAATAAAATATCATTTCAAAAAAAGTAGTTCAAATAAGATAAATATTTTGAAATGTTACATCTATCAATTTTTTGATGACCATAAATAAAAGACAAAATAATAAATTTGATGTAATAAAAATCAACTGAATGAGAGTCATTCATTCATATATATATATATATATATATATATATATATCAATTGGATGGATTAATTTTGCAATTTTAGTTCAAGGTCCTTTTTTATGGTTTGTGGTTGGTAAAAGCGTGGTTTTGTAGTAGGTAAAAGCGGCAAGGTCATGAATCTGACGATTCAATGAGTTGGATTGTTAACTAATTCCCACCTAACGACACCTTTATATCACAACATTTTAGCACTGAATCCGCCCCCCTTGAAGAATTAATTTTGAAAAATAGCCTTACATCATAATTTTACCAACAATTGTATTTTTTTGGTCAAAATCTTGTTCATTTTGGAATGAATGGTTAGTATTAAAAGCGTCAAAAGATTTTTTACTTAATGTTCGGGCGCGGGATCGTCCGCCCCGCGCGGTGACCGCAAGTCTTTTCGTGATTCGATCCGGGTTTGAAGGGTTCGGTAGGACTGAGGCGCCCTTACCGCGCAAAGAGATAGTGCGATAAAATAAAATAATGAAAATGATAATGTCACAAGCACCAAATGACACACAAGGAAATTTTTACGTGGTTCCTTAGGGTTCAACTCGAATCCCTAAGTCAGTCCACGGTGAGGTCGATGCTCACAATCTACTATTTCTCCTTTGATTTTACAAGTTACACAAAACAGTGAATTTTTGCCTCCTCAAAATAAAATTGCCTTTAAGATGTTTGACCCCAATGCCATGGTTTGTCCCTTTCTGATCTTTAAATCCTTAAAATAACCCCATCACTGCGTCCGGAGCATCCAAAAACGGTGGGGTAGCAAGTTTCGCCTCAATCAGACTTCAAAAAGCCCTTCAAATTATCTTCGGAGCAATAATAGAGTGAACCGGGCCGATTTGGGTTGGTTCGGTACAAATAAAAATTGGACCAGACCAGATGGCGCACGTCGGCTTCCTTTCTATCTGCGTGCGCCTGTCTTCGGGTGGCGATGGTGCGCCAACTAAATCCGGGTCTTAGGCGGGTCACGGTCGCGATCACGGATCCAGATTTTATCACGGGTCTACGGGTCTGTTCACGGGCTAGCTGGATATGGTTGCGGACTGGAAGAGAAGGTTTGGTCTCGGACACGATCAAAAGCGGATGCGGTCGGGAGTAAACGGGTCCGACGTGCCCGGCTGCGGCGTGACGCAGCGGCGCCTTTGGGGGCTCCGCCGGCGGCTTTTCCGGTGTCA
>JAVDBV010086738.1:0-13526 GCA_032619315.1 Piper longum | reverse complement strand
TATATATATATATATAAAGACTATCTTAGCCCAGGGCAGATAATATTTCTGTCTCAAACTTTAATCCTGATCGTTTGATTATAAGGACGACCAAAATTTAATAAAAAATATAAAAAATAAAAAAAAAAACTCCCCAACCAACATTATCTTTTAGTATGTAGTTAATAATAATATTTATTTGTGATTTTAAGTATATTTTGAGTAGACAAGTGATATTATGTATATTATTATATTATTTTATCGAGTCGAATTTAAGTGGAGCTACGAGTCGATTTCAAGTTGAGTTCGAGTTATAACCGAGTAGAGTCGAACACTACTTTGCTCAAACTCGACTTGTAGAACTTGAGCATTTAAATGTTAAATTTCGAGTCGAGTCGAGTCGAACCGAACTGAACGCAAAATATTTACAAGCTAGCTCGCTTAATTAGCAGCCTCAGATATAATTATTGAGGTAAGTTTGTTCTAAGTGTTTGAAAAATATGAAAATACCAATCGTACCTTGTTTCTAACCTTTATGAAAGGTTTTAAAGAATATTTATAGCTAAACAAACAGTATAGTTGTTCTTGTTATAATTTTATATTTTTTCAACGGAAAGGATTAAAATAGCACAACCAAACACTTGAGAGATATAACAGATAAACACACGAAGATGAATTAGCTGAACCCTTAACATTAATTAGTGTTTGATTTAGATGTAAATTCTGGTGGAGTGGAATTTCTTATCGAAACATTTATGGCTCATAGGGAGTGTGCCAATAGGGTACTTCTTGGCCGGCCCTGGTTGGCCATTCCACGCCTAATTAGTCATTCCACGCCTAATTAGTCTAGTGCTGCCATGAGGTGTGGCAAAAGATTGTTCATTTCATACAACGAATTATTCGAGACATTAATTATGCATGGCATAAAAGGATTTATTAAGTTTTTGCCAAATAATAAACTTGGTACAAGTATAGTTTTCTGTCTAGGCCTTTGCACAATTTAAATTATACCTGATTTTTTAATATGGCATTTTTTTAAAAGAATTTTTATTACAATATTATAATAGTATTTAATGAAAAATGATAGGTGTGATTTTTTTATTTGAGAACTTACTTTGTGAATCTTCATCGCGGCATCAATATTTTATCTAACTGTTTATGTCAAGTAGTCGTGGTTATGATTATTTTAGTAAGAATTTAAGGAGTTCACAAATTAGCAAAAAGGTACACTTTTTATTATTTTCAAGTATTTAATTATATACTTTAGTCAGGTGAGGATGCTTTTGGGTCTACAACCGAGTAGGTCCCTAGTAAATTCCCATCAGAAAGTTCACTTGAAGATATAAAAATATATTTTTTCATATGAGAGTTAACTCTATGACTAGTTTAATATAGTTATATTTTGGACCGATAACATTTATTATTGACATGTTTTTATTATATATGTAAGTGAGGATCAAGAGATAGATGCATTGAAAAAATATCACTTGTAAAAGACATCACTTTTCCTTCACCTAAGCATGTCAATAATAAGTGATGTCTTTTACACACACATGTCAGACGATAAAATATTTAGTATTTCTAATTATGATATTATGATAGTGAAACTGATGTGACAACATGTTATATGTATTATTAATAGAAGTAATACCAATGACATGATCTGAATTTTATTTAGAAAATATGTTCATATTTATTATGTTCAGAAAGCAAGCCAAGACTTGGTTTTGAAATCTAAATGTGAATGAGAATGAATAGATGAGTCAAGATGCAAGTTTGAGAGAATTATATAGTTCAAGAACGCTTGTGCTATTGTTTGACTGAATTATTTTTTGTGGAAAGTAGTTAGAGATGTTTTATTATATACACATTGTTTGGCAAGGTGGCCTTTTATTACACATTTAGGGGATACCCTGTCTATTTTATTTTAGATATTGTATTGATTTTTATTGTGATTATTTTTCAATGTGAATTGTTTGTCATGCCACTCACGTAGTAACTTGTTAGTCTTTGCATCTCATGTATGCATAACGATATTTATCTTCCATCTTAAGGCACCGAGAGTAAGCCTATTCGGGCTAGGTTTAAGTTGGTTGACTTAATCGGGTTACCTGTAACATTCCGGTTCAGTTCGCGAGTGAACTAGATTTAGAGTGTTACAAGTTTTGGTATCAGAGCTATCCTGGGTCGATTAAGATGAAAGATACTATTATAGGTGATATATGTATAAAGAGTGCTCCGAGTCAAGCCGGCATGTATGTTTTTGTCAATTTTTTTTATATGCAGATTTTTTTCCCATTAGTTAGTTGCATAATAGTGTACTCAGGACTTGATCAGAAATAAGTGGAGCAGTCCTTAGTCAAGCCGGTAGTTATAGAGGAATTGTGGATAGATTTGAGATCATGATTTCACTGGATGGCAACAGGGTTCTCACAAGCATGTCATGATAGGTTTAGAGATCTCCAGGTGAGACACATGGGAGGGAAACCTAAGCTGAGTTGATAACATCCACAACTTAGGAGTCAAGACACATGGAGATAAACATGCTAGAGACAGTAATGAGTTCACAATGTATATGATCAAGATCAGGCCTCAACACTTGGATAGCACTACCACTGACCGAGTTGCACAACTGTCATCCGAGTGCACAACCACCGTTTGAGTGACACAACTACCGTCCGAGGTGTACAAACACCATTCGAGTTGCACAACCACCATCCCTAATGCACTACCGTCGACCGAGTGGAGTAGTAGTGTGGAAGAAAGGACCAAGTAGTTACCTCGGCTTACATAAAGACAATTACTTGAGGGATTTCTAAGTCGTGCCTAACAACCGCATCATCAGTGCATAGGAAAGGTAAGAGCAGTGGGGTTGTTTTGATGTAATGGCACTGGATCAACTACACTAATTATCTTGCTTACCATTGTCTTGACCTAACACCCTTGGGTCAAATGTGTATTGCAAGATAGCATTAGCGACTGTTTCATATGAATGTAGATGGACAAAGTCAGAGAACATGGTAGTATGATTTCTAGATGGGATGATGACAATAGTCAGATTGCTCAGTCACCATGATAGTGCGTCCATAGGCCCACAAATAGGGTACATAGTTCAGATGATTAGACATGCAGTTTAACTCATTCAATGATTGGATCAGCGTCTGAGAGGAGTCTGACTCACGTTAAAGTTTTTGGCTTAGATAGTGGGTTCAGAATGTCCTTCAGGGATAGAATGATTTCCTTGTGCTTCACCAATACGATTAGGTCTTTACATTGAGTTGTAAGATTTAGCCTTTGCCTTGAGTATAGGAGGTACATTTGCGGTACTATTTAGGGTTTCCAGTGCAGGTAGCTAATTGTTAATTAGTCTTGCAGTGATGACTTCACCCCAGTGTAGGAGTGACATAGACACAGGCTTTCATTAGACTAGACCATGTTGAGAAAATAGAGAGACACTAGTGTATGCTCATCTTGATTGATTCTCTTGCTTGAGAGTCTACCACAATAATAGAGTCATGTGGTCAAGATTAGTGCTACAAATTGGTACGGGACGACAAGTTATACACCATTGAAGAGTAGACGAGACACGTGTAAAACCTCACTATGATCCTTGCAGACTCGAGGGGAGATAATGATTCTGTAGGTCATTTGAACCCCGCTCGTTTTGAAGTGTGTGACTAGTACGGTATCGAAAAACACATGCATACTATTAACTGATTGAACTAGAGCCACTTTTGAGACTTGTCATTGATTGACTATTCCACAGACTGATCACTTGTGACATAGTAAATCCCAGTGATCTTAGAGTCAAGTCCAAAGACCTATTGATATTTTTGTCGCCTAGTACGCTACACAGGGATTTCATTTCCCTTATCATTTGCATGATACATTGGCCTTACTATAGATCAGAGTAACATACCTATGTAGTAGGTTTTCCTTACCCTAGTGGATTTTCCCAGTTTACCTGATGTCAAATCTGTAACACCCCAAATCCGGTTCACGCTCGTGAACCGAACCGGCATGTTACATGCCCCGGTTAGGTCGCCTAACCCGAACCCAACTCATACAGATCCAATCTTGCCGTCTTAAGATGAAGATATAATTTGTCATACATGCATGAATGCGTAAAACCCTAGTAGGATACTACATGGATGACTTAACAATTAATTCATACGAAGGCAATAATTTCAGTAACATCAATAAAAATTTTAGATTAAAACGGACAGAGTCCCCCCTAAAAATGTAATTAGGGGCCACCCTGTCACAACCACACATACCATATATATATACATACATATAGCACATCAGTGTTCACACACAAGTCTAATCTACTATATCTGAATCTTGGGTCTCAGCCCACTTGTACATCATCCATGTTTCAGATCATGTCTCAATACTTCTTCATGGCATCACACTTGTCATCTCATCACATTAATACTCACACAATATAATTATAAACGAAAGATTAAATAGTCATTCACCAAAATATATGTGTGTGTGCAGAAGACCTCAATGCTCCTCCGTCCAGGCTGGCACATCCATCTCGTACTCATCACCTACATATAGTACGAAAACGGGTCAGTAACAAGCGTTACTGGTCCAGAAAATAACTAATAACAAACTGGCTATGAGAGCAAACTCTCATATGAAATAAAATAATCATATATACTCCTCGGGAACTCTCTGAAGGGCATCTACTGAGGAGCCACTGGGCTGCAGACCCGGTAGCATCCCGAACTAACTAATCTGCTGCTACTGTTGCCTATCTCGACATTTCACTTTATTTTCTAGTCTCGAATCCTAAGCCCTCTCCTTACCTCCATATTTCTCCTGGCCTTGAGCACGAAGACCAAGTACTCTGAGGCAGTCGCCTTTAGTACCCTTGAACCACAAGTCATGACATGTGTTGTACTAAACAATACCCGTAAACCTCCACGTTCTCCGAGTGTGACAAACTCAAACGCGGAGTTGTTATGATCCCTCGGGAATGGAATAGTCCGCTGGCACTAATCCAGAGCCCGCTTTGACTATCACAACATCCTTAGCATGGTACATGCAGTCGATTTCTCCATCTCTCGTCTCACTAAAAACTCGATAAAAATATATATAGGCCTAGGAAGGGATTTACAAAATAGGCCCGAAGGCAACTTGCTGTGGATCTTATTTTCGAAATCATTCTCGAGGGATCTCATACTCAAGGGTTATTAATCCGAAAAACAGTTCGGCTAAATGACCCGAGTTAAGTGGGATCTAATAAAATGCCACTTAACTCGTCCTACAAATCATAATCAAATACACAATAGAAAGAGCGTAAAACAGAAGCGAGTCATAACGGACCTGGTAGAAGCTCCAAACGTGTCATCGCGCCTACGCGGTGAGCTCCTACTCCGTACCTACACATCAAATCTAAAAGCTAACACCCACTAAATGAATAATGCATCAAACTAGTCCTAAATATCACACTAGCAATACAATCAGAATCAATCAACAACTCAATAATCATTAATGTAAATAGTTTTAAATCATTGTATTCATATCAATTTTATCGTGCTTTTCTAATTTACATCGTAATCAACTATCATGCTCATACTTGATCTATCTCATTAGATCACTTAATCCTCATCATTCTTAATCATATCATGTAATTCATCGTTTCATTCACATTTAGGTATTTATCATATCAATTATTTAACCATAGAATGTTGTCTAACAATCATCAATTCTAAATAATAAACTTGGAGGTAATTATACCTCACGTTGTCAGCAATCGGCGACGGCTAGGGTTTTATTATACATGCGTCTCAAACCTTGAATTCGGCGCTCGACAGCGTCCGAAGCTTGATCTGGTTCGACTGGATGAACTCGGTGGAAGATCTGACGAATTCCAACAATTCCAGTTTTTCGGCGAGTTCCGGTGGTTTTCCGGCGGGT
This sequence comes from Piper longum, assembly GCA_032619315.1. Taxonomy (NCBI): domain Eukaryota; kingdom Viridiplantae; phylum Streptophyta; class Magnoliopsida; order Piperales; family Piperaceae; genus Piper; species Piper longum. The sequence goes on along the minus strand of JAVDBV010086738.1, from coordinate 7,616 downwards.
TCTGTGGTTTTCCGACCACTTTTCGGCAGTTTTCCGACGACAATCGCCGGCGGCATCTACTGGCCGGATAGGGGCCATATAGGGTACCATCGGAATCAGCTCGGTGAGCCCGATGCATCTGTGTCATCGGCGTGGCCGATGGAGGCGGAGGCTCGCCGGAAAATGGCAAAAACAAGTGCACAACTATGGGTGGCTAGATCCGGGTGGCGCAGGGTGGCGCTCTGGTCGGGGAAGGTAGCTGGGGAGTCGAGGATGTCGAGGCCACCACCCGATCATGGCGGTGACAATCGCCGGTGGCAGAATTTGTGACACGAGCGCGTTGCACAGCCGTGACGATCTGGCGTTGCGGCGGCCATATGGTGGCCGGGGTTGGTTGAGGCACCAAGGCGACGTCACAACCGGGTTGGGCGGCGTCCGTCAACGGTTGGGCGGCGCCGACAGCGACGGTGGGAGCCACAATGTGGCGGCTAGGGTTCAGGTGAAGGAGTTGGATGGCAAACTCGTAAATATTACATAACTCGTCTCCGGCTCGAGTCAAAATAATATATAAATCGAAATAATTCTAAAAAAAATCTAGAAAAATTGGGAAAATTTCCCTAAAATAACACAACATCCAAATTGCATGCTCTATAGCTATCAACCCGCCCAAACTACCCGTAACGCGTCCTAATGTGGTAGACGGCCTAAAACTAATTCTACGATCCACTATATATAATAAAAAAAAATAAGCTGCATACTCTAATACATGCTCATAACTCTTTTTTTTTCTACTGTGTTCATGAGGTTATCATCATATACTTGGGTACTCATGCCCCTCGTAGTTCATACATGCGACCGACATCGGCTCAGTAAACGTGTTCTGAAACATACTCGACTCGAAAATAACGGTCGAATAGACCAGTTCTGAATATAAAACCCTATCTCGACTCATGGGTTTTACAATATCCCACATGTGAGGATGATATATCACCTATTGAGAGTTCTTGAGCAATGTGACCAGATTTTTCATGAGATTCAATCTCCTTTCCTCTAACCCAGAGATGTTATACAGAGTAGAGTTTTCACTCAATGATTTCCACTCACCCCTTTAGATATATGAGTTCTATAATCAGTTTATCCGGATGATTGAGATGAGGAAACATTGACCAAAATACATGCCATAGATCAGATGCAAACTCAACAATTCCATGCAGAATATGGTTTCTTACTCCTTAAGACACGTTGTGCATGTACAAGTGTTCTTGCTGACATTCCGTCACAGAGGGCCCCCTTTAGCAGCAATTAGTAGTTGTATAGATAACCACCAGAGCCATAGTATGCAGTAAAGTCGTAGCAACTATCCTTGTTCTCTTTTAGAACAGAGTGAGGTACTTGACTCAGGACCAAGTCAACTAGGACTTGATGAGCGGTCCAGTTCCTTATAGAGGGACATTTGAGAGTTGCATCGACACTGGCGACAGGGAGTCGTGCAGCTCATGAGCCTATACACTCGTAACTAGTACTGGTATCCACTACATAGCAGGAGACTCTTGGCACACCTTAGGATGGCTGTAGGATCTGGAGCAGAGTGTCCTGAAAGTAGTTGACCTTTCATATCGATGAGGATTAGAGAGACATGGGTAGATGTATGCAGGTATGTCGTGCCCTAGACATAGTTTTCCCTAATATAGCTCAGATTAGTACCTTAAAGTCTAGAGTATCTGCTTGACCAACCCAATAGGCCCTTAGGGTGAACTTAGAATTTCCTCTGAGTTAGTAGTAGGGATCAAAACCAGAGAGAATGATGACACTGATGTCACAATAGGGACAGACAGATTAAAACCAGGAAGGGTTGATATTACCAACATCATTAGCAGAACTCACCATGTTGGCACAACTACAATTAGTGAGAATAGACATCATTGTTGAAGTAATAGAGGATAGTGCATGAATTTTTCATGAGTTTGAGACCTCCTTGAGTTAAAATTCCCCGGAAAAATTTTCTATAAGGTGGGAAGGTTGTAAAACCTATGATTTGAGTTAGAGTTTTATATTCGTGAACAGGTCAGTTCAATAGTTGGTTTGAGTCCAGTCAATTTCATAACACACATGTTGAATAGAGGCCGACTGTGTGTTATAAGCCATGAGGATCATGTGTACCAAAATATATGATGATAACATCAATAAGGCAGCAACAAAATGAGTTATCAGAAAATATGAAAATATGCTAGTTTATTTTATTTATAATAGATCGTAGAATTTTATTATTTACTATGTTCAAGCGCATTATTTATTATTTTTGGGCGAGTTAATATGCTTAAAACATGTCATTTGAGTTAGGACACTATTATTTTATTTTATGATATTTTATTATATTTTATTTTGTATTTTTTGGAATTTATTTATTATTATTAACTCGAGTCGAGAGTTCGTGCCCCCTTTCTCCCATATCCCTCCCATAATATATGTGAGTCTCACATCTAATACTTATCGAGGTACGATCCAATATATTCAATGATTGAGCGAAATCTCATCATAAATTTAATATATTTTCAAGGACAAAAATTCTCACGTTGAGAATATTGTCGAAAATAATTAGGTTATTTTAATTTAAAATGAATCTTACATATTATTAAATTAATTAAATTTAATAATATTTATTAATTATTTTTAATAAGATTTATTTATTATTATTTTTTATTTCGTTATTATGGATGTGTAAGCTTATTATTGTCTTTTCACATTTTGTTATTATAGACTATGCATGTATTTAAGACTAATTTATTATGAGATTTCATTTCTTATTTTTTTTTCATTTTTACACATTAAATTTTTTTTATATAAGTATATCATTCTCAACCTAGAAATGGGGGAACTAATGTGAAACAACTAGCTTGCTGAGTTTTTCAACATGATCGTTGGTTCCGAAGTTTGTCAAAATTTGCCATTGAAATTGGTTGTATGTTGACATACCCGTACGTTAACCATACTTTGAAGTGCATATTTTCTTATATTATATTGTTACTAGATTTCTAGTTTGATTGAGTGGTCATAAGATACCATGTTGGCTCATGCACCAACATTGATATGTATGCGTTATGTGTGCTTCTCTATATTACTAGACTTCTAGTTTGATTTATTAGTCATGGGATACTATGTTGGCCCATGTACCAACACTTATAAGGATGCGTATGTGTGTTTTTCTTTATGATCATACTAGAACGAGCATGTTACCGTTGACTAGATTATCTTTATTATAATATGAGCATATTACCGTTAGACTAGATTCTGATACATATATATGTTTATGTATGATACAAACATGTTATCGTCGATTAGATTCCGGTACATAGTTAATACAAACGATCATGTTGTATATGTATGTTCATAATTCAAACGATTATGAAATTGACTCCACGTGTCATAAACTGACTCCTTAATTAACTATTTCAACATGTTTGTTATGAAATTGACTCGACTCAAACAACGATTGAACTGACATGTTCACGAATAAAGGTCAATTTGTATTATGAACATAGATCAATTTTATTAGGTCATGTTGATACATACATAGGTGAGTTTATGACATGTTGTATACTTCGTTGAGTTGTCCAGGTTGCGTGTGGTGTCATTGTCTGTTTTGGCATAGTATGCACGATTATATATGTATGTATGATTTTAGTTCACCGTTGGGTGGTTCCGACTTATGTCTTTGAAATCCGCTTCTGTGAAGTTAGTATGATAGTAGTTAGACAAATTTTTAACATCGCACCTCAGCTTGCCATCATACCAAAAAAAAATTGGGATGTTACACTATAGTGACTGATTTAATAATTGATTATCCAAGTCATGTCACAAAAGTCATCAAAACATATTAATTTTCTTTTAGAATAACTAAATTAATATTTTTTAAGTAATGTAAATCATGTATTTATTAATTATTATAAGTATGAAAATAGCAATATATACTATTTTATATAATTTTTTATTTATATAATTAAAAAATAAAATAAATGACCAAGTCAGCTTGGAGCCAACTTCGAGTTGACTCCACCCCATGACATGTTGAGTTGAGTCCGAATTCTGAGTTTTTAAACTATAGATGTACATGCATAAGGGTGAGTGTAATTCCGTTCGAAGTGATGGTATCAATTGGATTGAATCAAAACTTCTGTTCTGATTATAGTTATTTATCACAAACAACTAATATCTCATTTATATAATCGTTATCTCTTTTATTTTTTTAGCTTTTCTCATGTCAATTAGCATAAAATTAAAAAACTTTTTAAAAAAAATATATTAATAAAGAAGTATCATATTATAATAAAAAATTCAAAAAATAAGATTAATGTGAAATTTATAACTAGATGTGTGTCAAAACAACCTCTCTATCGAAATTAAAAGTTCATCAAATGTTTGTCTTGTTGGAAATATAAGTATGAGATTGAAAGGAGTAAGTAAATTAATTATGAAATGTTCATCAAAGGAGTCAACACGAATTGATTTGAAGAATTATTTGGATGAACCAACTATTCTTTTTGTAGATGAGGTAAATGAATAATTTGATATATATTATCATGGTGGAGATTGAACATAATCAAATATTCAATTATGGAAAAATTATTCAAGATGTTTTAGCCATTCATATGTGAGTTATTTCTTTTATCTATTTAAGCCATGTGGGTTATTTTAGATATTAAATATTAATTTTATATATAAACTTAATTAATTTTAATGTATATCATGATTTGAAATTTCCGCAGAACATAACATTAGCCTCACAAATGCTAAGACATTTTGTCATTAATATAAAATATCATATACCCGGTCGGTCGTTTGGTCAGACAAATAAATATCCACGTTTAATTTATTTCTATAAGGTCAAATTCGATCGAACTCAGATATGATTTGGACTTTGGTAAGACTCGGTAATTCAGACATTCGTACCCACCCCTACATCTTTATTAAAAGTAATCTATATACTATATTCTTAAGAAAAATTAATACATGTATAATATATTTTATGTTGTTTTCTACTGTTTGGTAGTGATCATAGTTAATTTGTACACAATATAATTAATATCATAATTTTATTTTGTACACACAGTATATTAAATATAACTACTTTTTGTATAATTGGCTATTTTAAAATTCTTATATTATTTATCAATTTCATGCTGATCAAATTGACCCTAAAGTACCTAGCCACTGGCCTTCATCTTGTACTCTTGCATCCGAGTGCCAGACGGTTAGCCAATCGATTAATTTCCTTCATAAATGTTGTTTCAAAATTGTTAAATTTTGCTTCAAATGGGGTGTACCCGACTCCATTATGTTATTAAAATGAAAGTAGCGTCTAAGACAACTCCATATAACCTGTATGGCTGTATATATTGTTTTACAAAATGAATTATAAACTTTCCAAATCAGTTGGTCTATGATGTATGATGCACCTTAAATTGTAATAAACACATAATCCTGACTATTCTTTATACTCTTATTAATAAAAGATAATTTACTCTTCTACTTTTATTAATAAAAAAAAAACTCAATACTGACCTATAATTCATAATAAGAGATTTGACCCATCAAGATATAATAAAAAAATAAATTAAATTATTAAGTATATCGTCTTTTAATTAGGATCTATTTTTTGTCATATATAATTAATCAGAATCTATATCTAATATAATAAATTATTATAATTTATTTTATTATTTAACAAAAATTTATTTATAAAATTATAATTTATATATAATATAAGTCATGCATAGTATAATATTTTGCCTGCTAAATAATAATAAGGATAAAAAAACTATGAAGTAAAATCATTGCTCCCAAACAGGTTGATAGTAATAATTTGCGCTTAAAATATGTTTGAGGGATAAATGATTCTGTTTAGAATCGCATTGTTTTGACTTTTGACCGGTTTCAATCTAGAAGCATTGAACGTCAGGCATGATCCAAACCTCATAGCCCTTAAATTAAAAAAAACACATATAAAGAAAACACGTATTCCCTTTCTACACGTTTCCTACTTTTCCTCGGTAGCCGTGGAGATTTTCGGGGACGCACGCATTGAAAGACTCACACATGAGCATCTAAGATTCACTGATGTTGTGTGCACCTCTGGTTTTTTTTTTTATTTTGTCACCACCAAAGCTTCGATTTGCTTATCAAATAAGCCACCTCGTCCCTCGATTATGCTTGGGTAGCAATTTTATTAGAGTGGGAAAGTAGTGAAGATTTTAGCGGTGCACAAAGTGTTTATTGTTGAAAACATGAAATAGTAATTTATAGAACAAGGTCAAATAGTAAAAGAACTCCAATAGTTAGGGTACTAACCGTTCGATTGAGTTCGAATTCGCTCGATATTTAGCTTAATATTATTCAAGTTCAAGTTCGACTTTGATTAAGTGAGTACGAGTATGAGCATATATTTGTTGAATTTAACTAGACTTAAAACTCGATAATTTATATTTACAGGAGTTTTTATAAAGTTATTTATATAAAATATAAAAATAATTATAAAAATAATTACATTATAATGATAGTTTTGCATTATAATTACATTATGATGATTACATGATTATAATTACATTATAATCAATTGAGTACGAGTACGAGCACACTTCCCTTTGACTACTCTCGACTTGAAGCTTAATAATATACATTTTTGGTAATTTTTATAAAGTTATTATATAAAATATTAAAAACTTATAAATATAATTACATTATAATGATAGTTTTACATGACAATATAACGAATTTTTTTCCAAACAAGTATAAAATTGAATTGAAATTAAAATATTTCAATTTTCATAATTAGTTTTATTTCAAGTTATATATATATATATATATAATATTTGAATTAGTTCGTATTCGACTCGAACTCAACTGGACTCAAACCATTTTGAGCTCGACTCAAATTCGAAATAAATAAATTAAGCTTAAGCACAATTGAACATGACTCGATTCGTTCAATTAACACCTCTACTAATAGCTTATCATTATATTTTGTAAAAACAATCGCTAACATGGTAGATTACATGCTATCATTTCAATTTCTAATAGTATAATTTCACACGAGTTGATGAATGATATCTACTATTATTAATAAATAGGAAACTAAAAATTGTGCTCCCACAAAATATAAGAGAATTAATTTAACCAATCAATATACAACAAAAATTTTAAAAATGAATTAAATTATTAGATTCTATCTCCTCGCTTTATTGAAGTCTATCTATAAAATCAAGGTACATCCCTAAGATATTAGATGATTATAATTTATTTCATTATTCTAAACGTGTCTATTTATAAAATCAGTCTCTTTTTAAGCATTTTGCCTATTATAGATAAATATCAACATGTCACTATCCTAGCGGTGCTTGCAAAATGGCGTCGCTACGACGGCGTTCCCAAAAATTGTTCCATACATATTATTTGTAAGAGATACACCGGCCGGCCGATCTTCAAATTTCTCTTCTATGTCTACGTGAATAAATCCGTTTTCTTTTGTATTTAGTCCTTTTTTTCAAAACAAAAAAGTATTTAGTCCAAAAAAAAATTTGTATTTAGTCCTTGGATGATGTATTCTAAGGACCACAGATGGACTGCCTCTTTTATAACTTTTA
>JAVDBV010086737.1:0-13282 GCA_032619315.1 Piper longum | reverse complement strand
ATAGGTGACGATTAAATATTGGATACACCAGCTTGGACGGAGGAGTAGTTACCTAATTTGCATACACACGCATGCTTGTCGACCAAATGTTTGTTTTGCCTGTTTTGGTGGTTTGTTTTGTTATTATGAAAATGAAATACTTGTGATAAAATCGCATGATATAAAAGATGATATGATGAAAATTTTTGTAATTAAAAAATGGATAATGAAATAACATGATTTGAAATATATATTAGTGTGCAGAGTGAGTAATCAAGGTGGAAATGTGAATAGACAGGTGGGTCAAGATCTAAAACGTAGAATATTTTGATGTGGCCACATTAAATGTTATGTGAAAAATATGACACAATAGATGTATATAGATTTATGTGTTATATATATTGAATTGACAGGATGACCCATAATTATACTTTTAGGGGAGATTATGCCTATTTATTTTAGTGATTTTTATCATAATTATTTTGGTATGCATATTAATTGTCATATTATCCATGTAATAGCATGTTTATGTTCCGTGCATTCATCCATTCATAGTGATTAGTATCATTCATTTTAAGACGCCAAAAATAGATCTAATCGAGTTAAGTTTGGGTTAGCCAACTTAATCGGGCCCGTGACGTTTGGATTCGGTTCATGAGCGAGCCGGATTCGGGATGTCACATCTATACTGTAGTTGGTGAGCTAACCTGCAACACCTAATACATAGATGAAACCGAACAAAAATCAGGTCACATTGCATGTGAAAAGAATTTAAGCCTCCACACAAACTCAACAGTTAAACATCACTTATTTATCTTAATTAGGTCATAAATTAAGTGTTAATTCTTAATAGATAACTTAATTAAGGTTTGATTTCATGTTCACTTAGTAGGTTGATTACAACTAAGAAATTTAACTAATCAAAATACAACAAAAAGAAAAAAATATAATATATCTTTTTATTTAATTAATATCAATTTTGAAAGTCAATGAAAATTATTATTTGAGATATTAAATTATTATAATCAATTTTAATATTAAAAAATATCTATAAAATTTAAAATAATGTGTAGAATAAGTCATGTATGTAGAGACAGGATTTGAGGAACATAAAAGAATGAAAATTAACATAAATATATGAAGAAACCATAAAAAATGGCGTAACACTAACAGATCCTCCCATACTTAATATCAAGTTTCAAATAAAACCCCTTGACTCAAATTTTTATCATTTAGATCTGTTTAGATCAATATAGATCTTAGAGATCAGAAATTCATATATTATAGATCTTAGAGATTAGAAATTCAAGAGATCAGAAATTCATATAGATCTGTTAGATCAATATAGATCTTGTCGATCAGAAATTTATATTATATATTCAAAAGATCATAAAGAGTATATAGAAAACTTACTTTATTTCTTCAAAAGCCTTTGTACAATCTTCACAAAGTCACTTACAATCTTCAGAACTTCACACTTACACTCAAACTTAAGATAGAGGGAGGCAAGGAAGAAATTTCATTTGCTTTGAAATTTTTCCCGATGCCTTAGACACAAACATACACTTCTTTATATAGACACACAAGCCGGTAAACAATTTACAATAATACCGGACAACCGGAACTGTTTACAAATATTAAAATAATATTCCACTTCAAAAGATAAGAATGAATCTTTAAGTGGATGGCTTTGTCATAGTTGGAAACATGGCAGAGCATGATGACGTATGATCCTTATCTGGAGTTTCAAAGGATGATGGAGACTTCTGATGATAAACTCTTTTTTGACAGTCTTTAACTAGATGACCATTATCTCCACAGTAGTAACAAATTGGAGTAATAAGCTTTTGGCAACCTTCAGCAATATGTCCGTGATCTTTATATTTACTGCAGTATAGGTCTTGAGTAGAGAATTCCTTTTGACCAAAATCACCAATATCAGTTGGAGGTGATTTGTTGATTTCAGTAATTATTTCATTAATATCTTGTTGCGTCAAGGAAATTGGAGAATTGCGTCAAGGAAATTGGAGAATCAATATTTTCCAATTTTGGAGTAATTGGAACAACAACATTAGTATTTTCAAGAGTCTTTAGAGGAACCATATTGTCGCAGAAATCCAAAGTGTATGCTAATGAGATAGCATCTTTCTCAAGCATCTGTGGATGATTTTGTTTAACCTGCAAATATTTTAGATAGATGTTAGGTGGTAATGTTAGTGGGAACATCACCGACTGACTCGAGGAATGGGTTTGAACAAGAACACTTGGAGTAGATAGTAAAGTTTTGAAGGAGGAAGATTCTGACTCAAAATTAGTCTGAATTTGTGGTGTTTTACATAAAGAGGAAACAATAATAGACTCATTATATTTTGGATAGGTTTTCTTAGGAATATTTTGAAGATTGATAGAAGAGGAAAATCGATCCCACCATCGAATATATATCTTATGAGCAAGAGGAGCAATAAAAGTATCCATAATTTCTGAATAGCTGAAGCAGAAATTCCAGGACATTATCCATGGAATTTGAAAGTATATAATATACTGGAAGAAAGTATTTCCTAAAAGAGGATTAATAATACTCTTAAACTCTTCATATTTCTTATTATAATAAGGAGGTAAATAAGAAATTTCTGGTCCTACTTTGGACAACCAACAATGAAACCATGAAGGGATTGGAGATAGTTTATTAATATCAAGTCTGAGAAACCAAGAGTGTTGTCCAATATTATTTTTATATAATAATACTCTATAGAAAGCATCAATATAATCCCAATAATTATATTCAACTGGGAGATATTCCATTATATACTTATCTGATAGCTTTCTCATTGCATTGGGATTACCATACTCTTTCATACTAATAACTTTCTTAATTATAATTTTACTATATAAAATGCATGCTTCAAATTCATCAGGATAGCTTATTTGATGAGCTAATCGATTGCCACTGAATTTATGGATGATTTCAACTGATTGAGTTTAAATGAGTATTAACTCATAAAAATATCTGTATTTGGAATTTGTAACAGAGAAATGAGTCAAGTGTGGCAGAATCGATTTATGGAATCCAACCCAATCAAAATATTCAACCATAAAAAAGGAAATGCTAAGTATAGTAAATTGTATTTTAAAATTTCAAGATGATTTACTTAATACAAAATTCCTTTTAAGGATTGATTGTAAAGCTGCTAAAGACATTTTGCAAAAAGATGTAAAAAATTTAGCTTCTAAACATATATTTGCAAGATGGCAAGCTTTACTAGATATTTTTTATTTTGATATTGAATTTATTAAAGGAGAAACTAACTCTCTTCCTGACTTTCTCACTCGAGAATTTTTGCCGGGGGTATAATGGCTGGTAAAGGAAAAGGCAAACTTATTCTTCCTCTAGTTTACAAAAATTATCCTCGTTACGATATTGAACTTGATGAATCCTCCAGATCATCACATTCCTCTTATAAAAACCTAAGTCCTTATATACAGAAACCAAACCATTCTCATATCTACTTTCTTGATAATGATCCTCAAGCCCTTCAGAATGAAGATCCACAAATTATCGCTAAATTGATTCTGCCACACTTACCCCCTCTTTAAGGTAAAGGGCTAGGCATGACTCATTTCCCTGTTACAAATTCCAAATACAGATATTTTTATGAGTTAATATTCCTTGAAACTCAATCAGTTGAAATCATTCATAAATTCAGTGGCAATCGATTAGCTCATCAAATAAGCTATCCTGATGAATTTGAAGCATGTATTTTATATAGTAAAATTATAATTAAGAAAGTTATTATATGAAAGAGTATGGTAATCCCAATGCAATGAGAAAACTATCAGATAAGTATATAATGGAATATCTCCCAGTTGAATATAATTATTGGGATTATATTGATGTTTTCTATATAGTATTATTATATAAAAATAATATTGGACAACACTCTTGGTTTCTCAGACTTGATATTAATAAACTATCTCCAATTCCTTCATGGTTTCATTGTTAGTTGTCCAAAGTCGGACCAGAAATTTCTTATTTACCTCCCTATTATACTAAAAAATATGAAGAGTTTAAGAGCATTATAAATCCTCTTTTAGGAAATACTTTTTTCCAGTACATTATAAACTTTCAAATTCCATGGATAATGTCCTGGAATTTCTGCTTCAGCTATTCAGAAATTATGGATACTTTTATTGCTCCTCTTGCTCATAAGATATATATTCGATGGTGGGATCGATTTTCCTCTTCTATCAATCTTCAAAATATTCCTAAGAAAACCTATCCAATAAATAATGAGTCTATTATTGTTTCCTCTTTATGTAAAACACCACAAATTCAGACTAATTTTGAGTCAGAATCTTCCTCCTTCAAAACTTTACCATCTACTCCAAGTGTTCCTGTTCAAACCTCTTCCTCGAGTCAATTGGTGATGTTCCCACTAACATTACCACCTAACGTTTATTTAAAATATTTGCAGGTTAAACAAAACCATCCACAGATGACTGAAAATGATGCTATCTCATTAGCATACTCTGGATTTCTGCGATAATATGGTTCCTCTAAAGACACTTGAAAATAATACGGTTGCTGTTCCAATTACTCCAAAATTGGAAAATTTTGATTCTCCAATTTCTCTGACGTAGCAAGATATTAATGAAATAATTACTGAAATTAACAAATCACCTCCAACTGATATTGATGATTTTGGTCAAAAGGAAGTCTCTACTCAAGACCTATACTGCAGTAAATGTAAAGATTACGGACATATTGCTGAAAGTTGTCAGAAACTTATTACTCCAATTTGTTACTACTGTGGAGATAATGGTCATCTAGTTAAAGATTGTCAAAAAAGGGTTTATCATCAGAAGTCTCCATCATCCTTTGAAACTCCAGATAAGGATCATACATCATCATGCTCTGCCACGTCTCCAACTATGACAAAGCCATCCACTTAATGATTCGTTCTTATCTCTTGAAGTGGAATATTATTTTAATATTTGTAAACAGTTCCAGTCGTCCGGTTACTTGTTTACCGGTTTGTGTGTCTATATAAAGAAGTGTATGTTTAAGTCTATGGCATCGGGAAAAATTTTAAAGCATAAGAAATTTCTTCCTTGCCTCCCTCTGTCTTAAGTTTGAGTGTAAATGTGAAGTTCTGAAGATTGTAAGTGTGAAGATTGTAGAAAGACGTTTGAAGAAATAAAGTAAGTTTGTTATAAACTCTTTATAATCTTTTGAGATATGATATGAATTTCTGATCGCAAAGATCTATATTGATCTAAACAGATCTATATGAATTTCTGATCGCAAAGATCTATATTGATCTAAATGATCTATATGAAAATCTAATTTAAATCTGATCTCTTTGATCTAAAAAATAAATATGATATGAATATTTGATCTAAATATATCTATATTGTAAAATCTAAGATCTATATTTGATCAAATGATCTATATGACTTTTTATAATAAGATCATCAAGTTATAAGGTACGTTTTCTCTTTTATTATCTGTTGTTCTGTTCTCTGTGATCCTTAAAATTTTGGTGAAGTTAGTTTGGTTTCAAGCTGTTAATGGTATATATATATATATATTATATGGTAACTATAGGTTGCTGTAGAAAATGTAGTCACAATTGAGGAAGAGAGCTTTGTAACTGTTTTTTAGTTGCCAAAATTGTGAGTATGTGTGGTCATGAATCAGATGCTATGAAAAGTGAAAACAGTTGTCCTGAACTAGTTCTACGAAGTAACTTCAGATGTTGGATTGGAATATCATCCACTCTGGTCTTGACCTCCCGTCTTAAGATATTCATTGGCATAGCATTTTTTGCTAATGGCTAAATCCTATGTTGACTGGCAAATGATTTACATATGCTGTGTTTCATATGAACTTAAGATGCTCAGTTGACGTATCTTTTTATGATATTTATATTCATTGTTTGTTGAAGGGAAAATTGTATTGTGAGGCACAAATGATTTCCATATAGTTGTATTTAGTATCGAGATTTTTACCAAGCTGCAGTGTACGGATTGAAGAATTGGTATACATAATGTTATTGCAGGAGATGTATTTACCGACCTCGTTGGCAGCGCATATTATGTGGCCCCTGAAGTGTTACGTAGAAGTTATGGACCGGAAGCTGATATTTGGAGTGCTGGGGTAATACTTTACATTCTCCTAAGTGGAGTTCCACCATTCTGGGCAGGTGTGTGTTGATAATTACCACATGGGAATTTCACCTTTTGCAAAAGTAGATTTTCTCATGTTTGAAAGTTTTATTGCTGCATTTTAAACTCTGCCTCTCGCCTATGTTGATTGATCATTTTCAGTTGTAAAATAGTATGAAGCTGAATTAGTCTCAGCCTTTCTATACTGCCTTTATATGGTTCCACAAAAAAAATCGGAAGGATTGTTCATTTCCTTGTTGAAAATTGGAGTTGATGTCCACTGACATGTCTAAACAGAGAATGAGCGAGGTATATTTGATGCTGTTCTGCATGGACACATTGATTTGTCTTCTGATCCCTGGCCATCAATTTCGAATGGTGCTAAAGAGCTTGTAAAGAAGATGCTACGAGAAGATCCAAAAGATAGGCTTACTGCGGCCGAGATTTTGAGTATGTTCTTACATTGAAACGTTATTTTTAATATGATAAGGTTAGAAAGACAAATAGACATGTTATGTCACAAAAAAGTTATTTTTAATTTTCTTGGAGACTTGTTTTGCTTCTATACAACTAGAAGCTGGTCTAAGTTTTACTGTATAGTATGACAAGGTTAGAAACTCAATTTTTTGCCTTACTTTTCTCTGCATCTTTCTGAATATATTATGTACGCATAGTCTTATAACTAAAGATGCCATGCAGGTCATCCATGGATGCGTGAGGATGGAGAGGCACCTGATAGACCGCTTGACATTGCAGTCTTGACTAGGATGAAGCAATTCAGAGCAATGAATAAATTGAAAAAGGTCGCTTTGAAGGTATGCCAAACATCAATAATAAAGTGTATTTATTATAGTGAAAACACTTTTTTATCCTTAGAACCTAACTACAGTCCATACATAGGTCATTGCAGAGAACCTATCAGAGGAAGAAATTATTGGCCTTAAAGAAATGTTTAAATCTATGGATACAGACAACAGTGGTACAATTACTTTTGAAGAGCTTAAAGCTGGTCTTCCAAAATTGGGTACCAAGCTTTCTGAAGATGAAGTCAGGCAATTGATGGAAGCAGTAAGTTGTTCCCTCATTCTCTCATTGATGTACTTAATTTTCTACAGTTTTTCAAATTGGCTTGCTATTTACAGAGGTTTTGTGCCGCTGCCATGACAATCAAGCTCCCCTCTCTTTTTAACTGTATGCTATCCTCAGTGTGTAACATTTCCTTATTTAAATGCTTTTTAACTTGTTTTATCATCGATTTTTTTATCATGATTGTTAATGGAAAGAATCAATTGGTTGTCTGATATCCATTTGGGCAGCTCCAAGCAGGCATTATTGAGCTGTATATGGTGATAAATTAAGTCGAAACAGGGCACAGGAAATAAAATTAAGGCTTGTAACGGAGATCTTAAAGCAAGCATCAACAACTGTTCAAAAATAGTTTAAATTTTTAAGAGGAGAAAATTTTGTTAAATGTAAAGTTCAAATTTGGTCGATAATCAACTGATACATATAACACGATGCAACAAAAGAAAACAATTTTTTCTTCCTTAATGCTTACTTATCTGCTACTCTCTGTCACATTATTATTTATCATCTGCAGGCTGATGTCGATGGTAACGGAACCATTGATTATATTGAATTTATCACGGCCACTATGCATATGAACAGAATCGAAAGAGAGGATCTTTTGTACACTGCCTTTGAATATTTTGACAAAGACAAGAGCGGGTACTTATCTCATCTTTTACTCACATGATTTGTAATTAATAGTCTAGTATTTTCATTTTTTTTTTTCCTATGTGCTTATTCAGGTACATCACAATGGATGAACTGGAACAGGCCCTTAGGAAGTACAATATGGGTGATGAGAAGACTATAAAAGATATTATCTCAGAGGTCGACACAAATAAAGTGAGTCTCACAAACTTTTATTTTCTTCCCTTAACATCTTGTGTTTAGGTCAAGCGTGCCTGTTTAAGTTTTTCAAATTACCTGATTGTTAGCAATTGTTCTTTTTGTTACTTGGAGTAAATTCTGAAGATAGAGAAGTTTTTATGAAGCACAATGAAATAAATCAAGGGCCGTATGTGGTTCATCTAGATTCTGATTACTTCGAATAAATGGCAGAAGAAGACCTAAGACATTTTTTGTGAAGGACATAAGACAAAATTGCTACCTGGTCAATCGGTTATCTGAATCATATAACTTGCTTGAATATTAAGTGTTTACTACGGACATGCTTTGCTGATATTTGTTGTATGCTGCACTTCGCACAAGCATTAGAAACAGACGTGATATTTGCCGAGTGATTTTGTCTGTGCAATGCAGGATGGTCGAATAAACTATGAAGAGTTTGTAGCAATGATGAGGAAAGGCAACCCAGATGTTGGCCCCACCAGACGACGTAAATAGTGTCTTTTTATTTAGTGCAGATTGTGGTACTTCACAAGGCTCTTTTATGTTTTTGGCAGTTCAGTATAACCTAACAAGTGAGTTTATGATATGGCGGAAGTACGTCATTGCTTTGTATTTGTTTCCCCAAAAGCTCGGTGACGATAGAATCAAAAGTTTTGTATTTTCCTCGGATAATACTTCGCCTTACCCATGGAAGTAATTTCAGTTACGAGGAGCTTTCTTCCTTTTTGGGGACATCTCCCATGACAACTGCATGAGAGTAATCCGACTTGAATATTAGTAGATCTCAAATACGTGGAGAACATCATTTTACGCACTCGAAAGTAGTTCCATCAATTTATGAAAAGATATAATTTATGGCCGTAGATTATATGCTGAATCATTCTACAAGGTAGGCTGATTAGGAATTAATTGTTTCATCACATCAAAAATCCTTAAAAAATTTATGCTTAGTCGATCATCACTTGATAGCCTTTTTCGTACGACATAAAAGAGTCAAGTTGGCTCAAGGAACAATGGAAAAAGATTTCACTGGCTTATCTGACTGTAATACAAACCAAAAATAAAAAACCTCGAAATAATTATACAATGAAAATAAATAATATATGCGATTAAAGAAGATCAAAAAAATAATCCAGGCCTTGCCCGATTTCCCAAATTGAAATACCACAACTCTTTGTTCGAGCTTCATCCAGCCGTTTGGATATAGAAAGTAAGGATGGATAGAACACAGCATGCTTGGCATGATTACTTGTGTATGTGAAATAATGCTCTCCTACGGCGTCATTTGTCCACTCTAAAGTCGGCCTATGCTTTTCCAGCAACGTCAAAAACTCCCTACCTGTGATGGCATTCCCACCTGAATATTCCGAAATACAGGATGGTTAAAACTTAAGACCAGCTGCAAAAGCTTGTCAACCAATATCAAGTAACATGTTTCTGTTGCAGAAATACCATAAAATACACTCTCACAGAGTGTAATGAGTTTTGGAGTCCAAATTTACTATAAAAGTTCCTTGTACTTCATCTTATACCAACAAATCTTTCGACTTCAAGCCAAAGGAATTTGCAAGAGTCAATCACCACAACTTGGGCATTGACAGTAATGTCTTGGTTGATTTGAAAAAACAATGCCAGTTACCCACATTATTCGCCTCCATTATAAACAAACAGTTATATTCTAATAATTGTGGTAATTAAGACCAATGATAAGGCTGCTACAAGGGTTTGCTGTAGTATTTGCTGCGGCAAATCCCCTTCTCTCAGATTTTGCCATTCCTAATTAATATTATTGAGATATCATCAAGGCAATATTACATACAAAGTCAGCAAACTGTGAGTCCCTTGTCTTATCACTGCCCTGAACCAACAATTTCTAAAAGTTGAAGCAGTTGACGCCCAATATAAACAAAGATAATTGGTGCACAGATTTTAGAGCAAAGCACATCAGCATACCTTTTGAAAGCTCAAAATCATTGCCATAAAAATTAATACCAAGGAATATCTTTTGTCGATACTTCCCAGCTGTATCATCAGAAGCACCAAGCATGACTTCCATGGAGGATCTTATCCAGCCCAACGGAGCATTTGGCCCGGGATGATATGGGTCTGAAAAGTCATATGTCATAAGAGAGTAGCCATCTACATCATCATTCAAGCTCTGAAAATCTTGAGGACCAAAGTCATAATTGCCCAGCTTATCAGAACGGGGAGCAGGGATCACATAAATCAACTGCAAATGCTTATCAGAATCCTTGCTTGAATTCATGGAATGCAAGGCCTGACCTAAGTGTTTAATGAACTGCAAGGCCTAAAAGCCAAATATAGTAAGAAATATAATGTTATTTATGATTAAAACTTTCTGCCTCACATTTCATAATATGTTACAAGGAAGTAAACTTGAGAAGGTCATGCATTAGTAAATCAAAGGAGAAGAGATTCATGGTTGCATAAAGCCATTGTTATAACAAAAGAATATCACCATAAAGAATTAGAAGTTCATCAATATTACCAATTTCCGCATCTTTTTATCATGCAAGATGCCATAAGCTGCCCATCTCGACCAAGATTCAAGCACTGCACCATCATATCCCATCTCCCTGTAAGAAGAAGAAAGAATATTGACAAGGAAAGAAAAAAAGAAAAGTAAACCTTGAAGAATTATGAAACTACAAAATCAACAAACCTACCCACACTCCGTTACTATCAGTTCAATTGCCTTTTTTTGTTGGTTCTTGCTTTTAAACATCTCGGCAGGCAATGCTTCTAAGACAACTCGAGGTAACAACTGTCAGTGATATTCAAGAAAAGCTATCGAATGTCAGAAAAAAAGCATAAAGAGATCTACCAGTAAACTATTAGAGGACAATTCATTTCCATATAATGGATTTTCTTAGGGCAGGGAAAAAGACAGATTTCAAAAATATATATTTAAGCTTCTAGAAGCATAAAAAACCATTAGATGTCATCAGGTTTGACTCCTTTGCATGAAACTCAGAATCAAGACTGTCCAGGATTCTTTTAAAAACTGACAACCACAATTCAGTTTCTTCAAGAACAGCTAATTTATTTGGGAGGTGGGGGGGGGAAGAAACAGCTAACTTTTGATACCCTAAAAACAAACAAATGCCCCACAATAAATCACATTTTGACAAGAAAGAAATAACAAAAAGTCCAAAAAATATCAAAAAAGATATCAGACACTAAGTTTCCTGCTATATTTACAAACCGAAAAAGGAATCTTCATTAATTATCAATCTAGTTCTGTCCCTTGATTTCAACACTTTTGATTTAAGCCCATAATAGAAAATTGGTAAAATCAAAAGTTTCAAAGGCTTATTAGTAGCAAATATTAGCCTCTCACAAAAATGTGTGCACCATTTAGATAATTTGTGCAAAGTTTATAGTTACTCAATGTTAAATTTCAATTAAAAATAAGACTTTAGAAACGATTGTACAATTGAAGACGTCCTCGTGTATTACCAGAGCATTTCCATTGATTCTCAGTTCAGAGATCCACTCTAAATCTGCATTATGACGCCCCTCGAGAAATAATTTGGAGCCTTCACTGGTATATGCAGGTTGTAAAGAGCCAGACATTTCAAATCACAAACAAAATAATTAAGCTAACATACATAAGATCCACAGCATACCTCTTGAGGTCATACCAAACAGGCGATATATGAGTGAACTTTGAAGAAAACTTTTTTGCCATATCATAACCTTTGGAATTCCTGAAAGAAAAAATTTTAGACAAAATAAATTGAAAAAAAAAGAAAAACAGAAATGAGACACATTGCAAACAAAAAAGTCTTATGTAAAAGGCTAAACTGGTCCTCAATCTGCCATAAATCTGTCACAGCATTAGTCTGTCGCCCAATTATATAAAATTTTGCATGCACATACGTCATCTGGGAAGTGAGAGAGGTTTCGAAAGTTTCAAGTGGATACACTACGAGAAAATAAACCAGTGCATGGCCAATATTTACATATAAACGCATCATACACTAGAACAAAGTAGACACATTCTAGGATCAAGCTACATATCACCCCAACAAATTCTTATTAGAACGGTAAGCACATAGTTTATAGTTTAGACAGGAAGAACCCCTGGAAGGAAAATAATTTGATGTAAGGTCTCACAAACAAGAAATATAAGAATCACATTATGCATGATAGCCCTCACCCAGAGATTCATTAAGCATAGAATTTTCTACTAATCAGCTACCTTAACACGAGCCAACATGTTCTACAGAGATTAGGTCTTACCGCAAGAACTCATGGCAGTTCATCACTCTACCTCAAATGCCAAGTGCAAAAATTTTGAATTTATGCCCATCTTAAATTCATCTCCTTAGCTGTGGCCGGAGCCAAATCTTGCACATTTCATCAATTTCCACTTTCTTAAGATACAAGAAAAACTGATTCAATGCGATTGCAATAACCACAAGTCGAAATTCGTTCAGCATGCTTTCATCAATTAACACTTTTGTTGCGGAATCCTTAAGTGGAGTCCTAGTAGTCAAAATCTAGCACACTTCAGCAATTTACATTTTCTTCAGACACGAGGAAGACTGATTCATTACGAATGCAATAATCACATCCACCGAAATCCATTAAGTACACTTTCATCAATTAACACTTTCATTGCGAATTCCTTAAGTGGAGCACAAGTACTAAAAAATCTAATGCATTTCATCAATTCAAAGAACCAATTCAATAAAAATTCTTCAAAACACGCACACAACAACAACAAGATTACAAAATGCAGCTACTACAACAAAAAATGCGAAAAGCAAACACAAAGGAGATGATAACGTCCATACCACGGAGTGACATACGCAAGCACCGACCCGCGAAAGTAACGCTTCGACGTATTAGACGAAACCCTCGCATTCTCCTACACTCCACCCACACTTGGCTCAACCAAAATGCGAAAGTTAAAGAAGCAAGTCGCCCGAAAACGCAACGAAAAAATCAAGATCAACAAACTCACGGCGAGGATTTCGATGAAATTGACGTCCGGCTTCACGAGGCCTCTCTCGTACACGGAGGCGGAGCTGGTGGGAGGAGCCGGGGGGGAGCGGCGGTAGATGAGGACGGCTGCGACGGGGAGGAGAACCGCGGCCATGGAGAGGAGGAAGGGGATTCGGACGGCCGAGGCGGCGGCAGCGGCGCCGCCGGCGTTTGAGCCCGGCGGCCGGGGCTGGCCAGCGGCGGCGGG
>JAVDBV010086736.1:5599-20150 GCA_032619315.1 Piper longum | reverse complement strand
TAAGACGCCGAGATTGGATCCGCACGAGTTAGATTCGGGTTAGCCGACCTAACCGGGGCCTGTAACATACCGGTTTGGTTCATGAGGGTGAACCGGATTTGGGGTGTTACACATGCCATGCCCAGTCCAATCACTCGGCTCCGTCTGAGCACTTTTTTTAAAAAAGAGATAACAAAAATATTAAAAATAAATATCATTTTTTACGAAAATATTGCAATTTGATATTTGTGACAATTAATATAATCAAAATAGATATATTGTATCGTTACATGTTTTTATTAAATTTTATCTGATTTTACAAAGTCAGTTTTTTTAATAAAAAACAAAGACTAAATGTTAGCCGGTCCAAGTTGAACTCGAGCTCGATTTATGCATGACTGGCGCCAAATTGGTGGATCGAATTCGGATGACGGCATCGGCTACCAGACCTGAGCTGTAGCAAGCTGAGCCGACCAACTCTAAATGAGAGAATTGTATGAATGATGAAGATAAATGTAACGAATTCTTCACTATAACGAAGTTTGAGGCTATATACGAAGACAATAGCCGAGAACCACCTGCCTACACAAGAAACTAATTGGTCACAAGTGTTTAAGCCAACATGAAGGATCAGATTGCTGAAAGACGTTGCTGCTGGAGTATATAGAAGAATATTATTTCCTCCACAATAAAAACTATGCGTGCTGCAAGCAAATGCAGGTAGGGAAATGCGAACGCACCATATATAGCAGGCATTTTTTTACCGTTCAAATCAAGATTGTTAAGACTCCTGCATCATAAAGTGAGTAATGTCAAATTATGGCCAAATGCCAATATTGGCGAGAACCAACCTGCACGTCCAAAGTTCAAGTCTAAAGCAAATCGAGCCACATACAAAGCAGAAAGATATAACGTAGAGTAAATATGGCGTAAATCACAATGTTATGATTATTCAGAACATAATCTTAATCAACATACATAAAACCTTTATTTAACATACACGGCGTTTAGGCCTGTTAAAAACACACACATGGTAAGCATCATGGAAAGAGATCTTCATCACTTTGTACCAATCTAAGGGATGAAAATGCACGCAAATTATGAAGTTAATGAAGGACAAGAAATAAAGCTGTTTGACTGTTAAGATACAACTTTAACACGATACCTTTCCTCATATCCCGCCATTTTTCACGCTTCCTAATGATTTAATTAATTAGATTTTTCATCAGCCGAATTGTAAAGCCAGTTGGCCCTCCAAACGATAGAAGAGGACAAGAGGCGTTCAGTATTCCATCCCAAAGACTGCAGCTGTACAAAGATACAATATGAAGCAAATACAATACTAGAATAAATATAGAATATCAAAAATCAAAACTCATTCTTAAGTTCAAGGGTTAGAGAAAATACTTGCCTTTCTTGTGAATACTTCATAATTTTTGTCCATCCAAATGTGGCTTTCAACATGAAAAGAGGTGGTCTTGGCCACAATACTTGATAGCACAAGCGCATGAACATATGATTGTAAAATATCAGTTGACGTTGCTGAATTGTGGATAATTACTTTCACATGGCCCTGGTTCTCCAAAAGTATGTACTTGTCTGTAAATAAAATCAATTAAAAATACATGCTAATTCTCAATCCACTAAAAAAAACAAGTTATTTTATTTGTTTGAGATAATTAGACGAATTTGTTTAGTTGAATTGAGTTTCCAAGGTCCAACAGGGCACCTTTTTTGAAGTGAGGACCCACCAAATTTAACAAGGTCGTCCTACCAAATACAGAAAGATACAATTAGTCACCTGCGAATTTGAATGGGCAACAATGAAGAAAGGTACTCACATTTCTGAGCGTGTTAATGATGAAACTTTTATGCCTAGCTGAATCCTATTTTGCTGTTTCAAAAAATGGAAACTTGCCCAAGATGGCAAGACATGCTCCATCTGTGAGACTTGCTGCGGCGACAGGACTAACATAACAATCAGAGAAGTGAGCACGCATAAGAATTTCCAAGTTAAAGCCTTATACAAGACAAAACCAATAGTTTGCAAAATGCCTTCTCAAAGAATGTCCTAGCCAAATTTTTTGCTCATATAAAAAATATGGAATCCCTGTTAAATTTGATCCTCGAGATTATCATGTGTCGAATAAGTAGCTTTCATATCAAGGAACTAGTTTCAAATGCTCCGTGGACAACATATATATATGTGATGATACTCACTGGGCAAAGTTTCATCAAGTGTCCAGTTATTCATAAAGCCCAAGGCTTCATATTTGCCTGGAATCCGCCCAGGAAATATTTGGTTTCCTAATCCCAGCCAGTGGGTCATGAAACAAATTAATGCACTAATGGGGATCTCCTGTAATCATATATTTAACTAGATCTAACTTGCTCATTCTGAAATTGAATTCATCCTCATTATAAATAAAGAGAAGCCAATTTCATTTTAATCAAAGCCATATGGATGAAAAGGGAGTGAAGAAAATTATCCATCTAAAGCAGGTTCCATTTTTGTTTACCTTGTCTGGTTGAAATAAACTGCTGCAAGAGAATTGAGCACCTTTCAGCATTTAATGTTCTCAAAGAGAGGCATTTAACGGCCTTATAATTTGCTGATGATAACAGAAAATGGAGTTCAGAAATAATAAAGTGAAACGAAAATTAATGCTAATGAAATTATGCAACAATGTTCAAAACACATGATAACAAATTGACTTCAAGTGCTGTATCAAGATATCAATCACAGATTTCAAAGATTTGCAAGTTGTGTCTCATTCAATTAATA
Source organism: Piper longum (assembly GCA_032619315.1). Classification (NCBI taxonomy): domain Eukaryota; kingdom Viridiplantae; phylum Streptophyta; class Magnoliopsida; order Piperales; family Piperaceae; genus Piper; species Piper longum. The sequence goes on along the minus strand of JAVDBV010086736.1, from coordinate 17,386 downwards.
CAAATATTCAAAGAATAAAATGGATAGTTCGAATGAAAAGCCAATTTTAATATTGGGCCTGAGTACAATAACTAAAAATGCCACAAACCCTACTCAAATCACTGTAGCTTGTTTAGAATCATGTCACTCCATATTAGCTAAAAAAATCCTAAGAACACTCTAAGCAAAGTTATTTCCTAATCCTTATCAAAGTTTCAAAAGTTACAAAGTAAACCCTCTTTATTGGTAAATTCCATAGAAGGATTCCTCATTATTATCATGATTGTGAAAAAGCCCAAAATCAGCATTTACAGAAATCAGCATCCCCAGATAGAGTTTGTGTAAAAGAAACAATGGCCCAGTACCAGTCTCTCAGTTTATCAATTATATGATTCTCAAATCCCATTAGATTCTGATGCCCTCAATTACAAGCATATTGTGATCTTTTTATCAGGCTTCTGGATGTATCCTTTGTTTCTATCTTTTTGGTATGCTCCTCCTTCTTGTATCATTTTTCCTTTGGGACTTTAATAAAATCCTTATCTTCCCCCGCACCTTGATACAGCAAAGGATAGAAGAAAACCACTTTTTCTTTTTAATATTCAGGTAACAATAATAACATACCATACATATGAAACACGGTAAGAGACAGAAATGAGATCCAAATTGCCAAAGAGTTTCCCATGGTTGTGTGAGCAAGAAGCATCCCCAACAGCATACCAACCATTGTCGCAAGTGTCTCTTGACTGCCCTCCTTTTGGAAATACCATAAGTAAATATCAGTTCATCTCAAAGGCTTTTCCAAAAAAAAAAAGTGAAATAAATATGGTACCTTAGCAGAAATGTCAGCTGCATTATTTGCAAGAGAAAAATGTTGAGTTAGGGCAGCTCTAGTTGCTCCACTAGCAACACCAGCTAAATCAAGGATACAGAAAGAAAAACAGATGTTGAGCATTTAGTATTCCTGGTTTATTTTTGCAATGTAATCAATCACCACAAACTAATTCTCAGAGACTAACAGATCTAAAAGATAAGCCCACCGTAGGCATACTTAATAATCATTCACAGGAAACTGCAATCTTCACACATTCCACTGGATCATTTTGAACTCAAGTATAACTGAAGCTCATATCAGCCGTCCTAAATCTCATTTTTTAAACTGAGAAAAAGTGTAAAACAATCTTCTAGTGCTATCTCCATCTCTGGACTCCTAAAATTCTTGGTTTCTCACACATATACACCCTAAACCCTAAACAATGGACTAAAAAATTAAGACAGCTGAGCACAGAATAGTTTTCTATGAATAGCAACTATGCCCGAACATAGAAGTCTGTGAAACAAACTCACTAAGTGATCTAGATATGCTTCCCAAGCAGACTATGAACACAAAAGATGAAGGGAAAAGAGGTGACACAAGATCCATCAGCATTCCTGCAGTAAAATATCAAACGTAATCAATCTCCATAACAAATTGAAGCCATACTTCTAAATGGAAAAAGCCACCAGTCACATAAAAACAACTTCTTGAGAAATGCAGAAGGTAATAAACAGTCAATTTTGTGCACTCCATCTAAGAAGCTTTGGTGGATTTGGATGACAAACTACATCAAAAATTTCTTTTTGTACAAATTTTCCAAGACAGTTTATGCTGATGCAAAGTACTAAAAAAAAAACATGAATATTAATTCAAACTCAAATTTCACGTATAAACAAATATGACAGTTGTGATACCGAAATCATTCATAAAATCTGCAACTAAACGCCACATCTTCGCATTGCTGTCAAGATTAGAACCCTGAATAAAGAACGCACAACAATTAGCATGGAATCTAAAAAGCATCCATATATATAGGGAAATGATAGAGTGAGAACTTGAAAACTTAAGAACCCATTTTTAGAGCATTGGATAGGATTCAATGGTTATGATGCTTTTACTTTGCGAAGGATATTTTTGTCATCATATTTTTACAACTTAAACCTAACACTCTAAAAATGGGTTCCTAATGTTCTCAAGTTCTCACTCTATCATTTCCCTTATAAAATTTGTGTAAACAAAGATAAAGTTTGAAACAATTAGTTAACAGGCGCTACATGGAAGATAAAACAATCACTAGTTTATCTTAGACCAGCTTTTGAACTCATAAACAAGTATGCAAAATGTGTTTCTTTCATTAATTTTTTCTTTTTTTTTAAATATACGGGTGCAAACATTTTCCAAAAAAAAAAAATGATCATTGCTTTTTCAAATTTAAATTTACTGACAAGAGGATACAAAAGGTCAATGAAAGAATATCAACCTGATAAAAGGTAAACAGAACACCTCCAAGCATTCCAGCAAAATCTCTCAAGAACCACTGTTACAGAGTCCAAAGAACCACTGTTACAGCATCCAAATAGTACGTCAACAAAAAATAAAATAAAATTCCTTCAAAATATCTGTACAACTCAAAACTATGATCAAGCGTCTTACCTGGAATGTAGCACCAATAACTGTGGCTGATTTTTCACCAACTCCAATAGCACTGAGAAGAGCCTTATGATGAAAATAGAAAATTATGGATCTTTAAAAACTTAAAGCAATTTCTTATGACATGGTGAGACGACAAATGCAGAAACAAGATTACTAACCTGTGTTGATAGCATGCTTCTAATATAAGTTGAGAGTCCCTAAATTGATATAAATACAGCTTTGGGCATCAACTATCACTCTAAGAGATGAAATTAAATAATTAATACTCGAGAACTACCTGCAAGGAGTCCCACATCTGGAAAGGAACATAATCAGGAGTCACACTTCCTGGAAATCCCTGCCAAGGATCACACCAGCATGGAGATAAGAGCACATTCAAACAAAGGATTGAAACATTTTCAGTGTACCAGTAGCCAAACAAGACAAATGGAAATCATGGATAAGTCTGGAAATGGAAAAGACTATTGTTGTTTAAAGTTCAAAGTAGCTTCATAACAACACCAATCGTCATCTTCGTCGTCTTCCACCTACGGGTACCCAAAGGGTGTCAGGGGCATGGACTCTAAACGAAGATCAATGCAATTATAAATGACAATTTTTTTATGGATGGATGTCCTTCCCAACGCCAACCTTCCTCTTTTATCCGAGTTTGGGACCGGCAACGCATAAACATTGGCAGAGTTTTCAAAACAACACCAATATGAAACATGAATCTTGACGACAAACAATAACTACCTCTTCTACCCACTCCATTCGCAAAAGATACCACCAGCAACAACTTGAATTATTACACAAATAGTTCAATCAGGTTCATACAAGAAAGACACTACTGCACCTCATAGTTCAAGAATTAAAGTACAATTTCACCTTTCCAATCAAAGATGGCTTACGGCTGCTCTGATCAAACTATCCTCAAAACTATTCTGATCAAACTAGTTCACATCGCAAAACACTCGCTTAGCATCTCAAGCTCCTCAAAAACTATTAGAATTAACAACAAACTAAACATAAACATAGTAACGAAAGAGGTCACCAACCTCGGGCACAAAGGCGCCCATGATCCGCCGCCAAACCTCATCCGATCCATTCCCATACCTTTCGCCATCAAAAACAAGATAGGCCACAGAATCAAAACAAACAAATCCAAAAAAGAACCCAAAAACGAATTGGTTTCGAGAGAAAGAAGCAAAACCTCTCGACGGAGATGGAGGAAGGGTCGCCCACCACGACGGCCGTCCTCGACAGCTTGCTCGAAGCAAAGCCTGTCCACTCCTCCAAACGGATCGACGGCGGCACCGGCGGCTCTCCCCCGGCGTCCATGGCCGCCGGAGGTCGGAAATTTGATCGGCGGCGTACGGACGCCGAAATCGGCGGGGAGGAACGATGGGAGAGCGTGTAGAGGTATCGCTACGTCGAGTTTGAATACGTGATCAATGAACGAGCTATTCCTGGCCGTTGATATTCTATTTTAATTTTAATAAAAAATAAATTGGGTTCTCTTAAATTTTTTTTATATTTTAATTTTAATAAAAATATTCAGCCACGAAGAGCCAATTGAACGAGGTAAAAAACTCTAAATTTATATCTTTTTACCATTAGGTTGGGTTTCAAAAACTTTATCGTGCATTTGCGACTTAAGTACATTTATTAACCTTGAATTGATGATTAAAAATTAAAAAATAAATTAAAATTTAATTGCCGACCATAATTTAAATTTTGAAGTAGATTATTATAAATTTGTTTGAATGCTAATATGCCAACAAAATAGTTTCCTCCTTTTTTCACTCTTTTTTGCCTAACAAATTTTGAAGATATTATTATTGTATCTATTTTACATTTACATGGATAATGTATATTAATTTTTCTCTTTTTTCTCAAAAAACTATTTTTTTATTAAATTTTGAAGATATTATTATTGTATAAAAAAAACAAATTTACTAAAAAATAATAAAAAAATAACGCTAGAAGGAGGGCTTGAACCTCCGACCTTGTGGTTAACAGCCACACGCTCTAACCAACTGAGCTATTCCAGCAGTTTGGAATTGAGATCTTAGTATGATTTATTAATATAGTAGTATAGATTAAGTGCATTTTATTTTCACCACAATTTAGCTGCCTTGTTCATACGTACCTTATTGAATAGGAAGAATTGGAGCTACATCTCTACAAAATTTGCCATCTGCTTGAATTGAAATGTTAATGGAGACATTTAGATAGCTGATTAACACTACTATGAAGATAAGAAGCTGCTAAACCAGGCTTTGTAATGGTGACGAACTTTCCAAGTGTTTAGGAATTCCCTTGTTGAACAACCAGTAAGATCTTTCCTAACAGGCTAACACATCATACATTTTTCTTGTATCATACATTGGTTGCATGATAACAAGGTAGAATGAAAGGAGCTGTTACAGCTTCAGCGAATCAGAACACAAGTTGAGCCCGGTCCCGTTATGAATTCAATGAAACAAACTATGCAGAAACATGAATCCTCTCCTTATATCTTGTACTCCAGTCGGTTCACTGCATTCAAGGTTTGAACATGGTCAAGCAGCTAATGTCTGGCTTGGGCAACCGTCCACAGAGCAGGCCAATATGTCTCGATAATTTCGTGTTATTGTGAAAGAGTCATATACTTTCCCATCTCTGCTCTTCTTGTACTCCAATAGAAGCTTTGAATTGTCGAATGCAGTAAGTTTCACAAAACCATAGTCCTTGTCTTTGAAGAGACTCCACTTTGTTTGGAGAGTTGTGAAGTCAGCAAGGTCAGCTCCTCCACCACCGGCAACAATGTGGATGGTTCCATTCAAGGCTCCCACATAGTTGGATTTCTCATTACTAGTACAGATATTCTGTAACAAGCAAGATAGAGAGTTGACAACTTGAAATGGTTCAAGTAACTTGCAACATTGGAATATAAAGCTCATATTCCAGTTATCATTGTGAAGCCAGCCCATCAATCTGTAACCACTGAACTTACTGGATTGTGACAATAGTTGTATCTTGTCATTCTCTGATAAATTAATTAGTATTACCTTTGTCATAAAGAAAAAACCAATAAGAAATACTGATATACCTCGTAGATAGGACATGTTCTCTCATAGTTATGCACATGCCCATAAAATGCTATATCAACCTTGTACTTTTGCCAAAGTTTCTGAAGACTCTCCCTTCCCATTGGCTCGGCAAATGACCCTTGTTCTGCATACCAGGTAGAAGAAGAGTAGCCCAAGACTCTGTGTGCTAGGAATATGAGCCAAGGCTGTTTTTGCCTATCAACCGATGATAAACAGTGCTCTATAAACCGATATTGCTCACTCCCTTCCCTCCAATCATGCTCAGTGTCAGCCACACAAAACCGAAACATACCATAGTCTGTTGAGTACCTGAGAAATAAGGAACTGTTTTAACTTTTCCTTTTCTTTCACAACAATATCATAATCATCATCATCATTCAAAAAAATCCTAAAGTTTCCGATAAATCGATCAGTATTAGACATAGGAAGTGCAAGTAAACAATAGTGTGACCATGCTAAGTTAATCATTCAAGACAACAAACAAACTGTACGCGTTTCAGCAATATCAATACCAAAAGCCTCGACTATATTTTTACATGCACTAACCAAAATTTGGCTCTATTTTCAGAAGGAACATAGAAAAGCGTTTGAGCCATGACACCACATTCTCCTCCCGAATCCATGTTTGCATAGAAAGATCCAGTTCCAGGCCAGTCCCGCTCATGGTTGCCACTGTCACAGAACAAAGTTATAATTAAAACAAGTAAACAATATAGAACAATCAAGTAAAGAAGCTACAACAAATCAAATCAGCAAGTATACAGGAAAAAAGGAGTATGGGTACAACTACAACCTTGCTATCATATATGGAACTACTGATGCAATGGGCTCAATCTGTGCTGTGAATTGATCCCATTGAGAGATATATCCGTTTGCATAAACTATGTCTCCAATGTGGAAGACTATATCAATGTTTTCTAAGTCCTGAATCAGCTTGTCAGTGGTGTTGAGGGAGCCTAGCTGATAATTGTTGTACTCGTTTGAACCATCACGCTCGGCCTATAAAAAAAGGGGAAAAATAAAGATCAACTGATTATCATTTGGCATTGCTTTCAGGTTATTGATACTGCAATTGCTCTCAGGTCAACAACACTCTACAGCTCACAATTAGAAGGAGAAAGCGGTGGATTTGTGTGGTAAAAATGCCGGAAAAAGTTGAAAGCTCATTGTTTAAATGCCAAAATTTCAAGAATGTGTGTCGTCTAACCTTGCCCATGTCTCCAAAAATAACAACACGCTGGATAGAATTCTCTCCAGGATAAGGAGAGGCCTTAAATTGATACTTTTGGCTCCAAATATATGAACCGTTTGTGAATGCGTGACCCAACTTGTATGTGTACCTGTCTCAAACACGTCTACACAGATTAAGTCTCTATCATTCAACAGCATGTTATTATGAGACTACCTAATGATGTTATTATAAAAGAGTGTCAACTCTACAAACAAAATTTGAGGGAGGGTTTCAAAGAGAACATTTTGGTAATGAAGTTCAGTGATTTTAGATAAGTAAAAGATTCTTCTTCTATAAAGAGCCAATGTCACGGTTTGTCGGAGTTCCTATCAAAAGAAAGCTGAGCTACAGTTTTTAGAATCAACTTCCATCAAGATTTGAAGATAAGTTATTCTACTTTGATGGACGAGTATTGAACTCATTAACACATAATAAATGTACTAAAGACCAAGTGTTAAGAATAGAGAGGGAGGAAAGCAAGTGGTTGATATGACATACACTGCGTTAGGCCACAGCTCTTTCAGAAAACTTGTGTGGATGAACCCTGGGTCTCTCCATCCAAATGTTCGAGCAGGTGAGCCTGGGTAACAAAGCAAAACATATATGTTATGAGAGTAGTTGAATGGACCACTATTATCATTCAGATAAAGCATTCAAACTTTTCAATTCATTGTCAGCTGCATACCACACATGCTATTACGACTAATAGTAAGAGTCCCAGCAGAAGAACGACTATGGTCTCCTCCAATTGGACCCCATTCAACAAATGGTTGAGCCTCGGAAGCGCTGTATCCACTAGTCCAAGTTACTGTCATCTGAGAACCAGCATAGAAATAATCAGATATTCTTCTAGGTGTTTTGACTCTCTTGTGTTCACAGTTTTCTTCTATGTTGACTAATAAGACATGGGTTCTTACAACTCTAAACTATACCAACATGGTTCATTTCATAAAAGAGAGAACGACGGAGAAAGAAAGAAAAGGTAAACCGGTGAGTCTACTGTGATATTAGGGAACTTGAGTCTTACTTCATCCCATGTCTTCCCCTGAGCGAGCCTCGGGTAAAGAGGAGCCTTCGGATTCGCGAAGTTAATGGTATTTGAAATGGCAATAAGCTTTGGCTGCAGAAGTAAAAAATAAAAAATAAATCAGTAAAGCCTTTAGTTTAGTAAATGCATAAAAATGTGAGATAAGAGCAAATAAATGAATATAACTTACACTGGATAAACCGCCGCAAAACAATGCGAAAGCAAAATCTGACCTCTGGTTGATCAACTGAAGTGTCATAAATCCAGCTCCGGTACTTAGGTAGTTTGGATTGGAGTAATTGGCAAATTGGTACTGCAGAAACATAACAATTAAATAGATTAAAAAGAAACTCCTACCCATAGGAATATAAACAAACATAATCATAGCATTGCACTGAAACCTTTAAGGGTGAAGAGCATAACAAAGGAATTTTATCTTTAGCATTTTCGGATGGACAGATCGAAGGACTGAGAAATATAGAACATTATTAATACTCATAGTCAGGATTCATGTGCACAAATATAGCAATAAGACACAGGTACGCATGAACGTACCTAAAATTTGCAGGGGAGAAAACTCCAATCCAGTCATTATTTGATGGATTTGGCGAACTAAAGTTCAGTGTTACCCATCCAGAATTTTCTCCCTGTGATAAAGGAAAACAAGAACACAACTTGACCAATAAAAGAGCTGCGAATTAAAAAATGGGCAATAGAGAAGAGCTAAAATCTAACCTTCAAACCGAGAACAGAAGGGAAAGCCTTCACATAAGCCGAATCATGAAACGCAACCTCAATTTCGTGTACGGCAATCTTTGACAGGGGTTGATCACCGTGGCTATGAGTCTTACCGAAATTCGCAGCACTCAGAACAATCACAAGTAATTTAAACGAGCCCAACCCCTTCATTCCTAAGATGTGTGCCAATCAAACAGAAACAGCATCACCCAAAATGAAACAACAGCGTGAGATTTGTTTTAGCAACATTGGAAAATCTTCATCCCTTCAACAAATCACTATCATCTCCACATCAAATATTCTTCCTCTACCCATCTTTTATCCATTACTGTGATATAACAGACCATCTCATGGCAATCACGTTAGCACAAAGGACACAAAGACAAGGCTTTCTTTAAAAAACAGTGAAAAAAACTAGAAAACTTACTTGTGATTAAAAACTATTGGCCCTAATCACAAAGAATGGAACTTTCTGCTACTGCCGGCCTAGTATATGATATATAGTGCCATATGAATGAATCCAAATATGGAAGAAAGAAAATAAAGAGTTGCAAGTTGCAACACATGGGATGTCGGCAATTTGAAATGAAGTCTTGTGTTTCAACGATGGATCAAGGGGGAATGATTCCAAGCATCACCCAGCTTTCTCATTGTTGGCTCGAAGAGTATCGTCAAGGTTGAGTCCAACTTGGGAGGGAAAGACAAGATACTGTAAACGGCATGACGGCTAAATTTTTAGGTACGCCCATCCTCTGCACGCCGCCGAATGCTATGCACGAGAATATATTGAGAAAAATTTGTGCTCACAACGGCACCGATTGCTTGGGACATGCCGGCTAACAAAAGCTCGCTACATAGTATGATGGACTACTGCAGTGAATAAGACTAACCTCTATTCTTGATCACCAAAAATAAATCAAAAGACAAGCATGATATATTATCGACTGTTTGTATATCTGATAAGGAATCATAATATATTCTATTTATTGCTAGGCCTATCTGCTTAGCAAAGGCCAAAAGGTTGGACGACGACATTTAAAAATGCCGGAACTTGGAATACCTTGCCGTGAAAAGGCTTATTAAGTATTTGTTGTTGAAATACGAAGAAGATAAAAGCACCATTGAGTAACTGGCTCAAGAAGTGTCCTACCATTTTCTTCCATAGTGGCTTGTTGATGCAAATATGTTAACAAAACAAGGCTCTAAAAGGGTCATAGTCGGACACTGGCCTTGAGTATGCAGCATTCCCCCTCTTTTCTTTTACAACGTAATTTGTATTAAGGAAAAGAGAGAGAGAAATCCTTAAACAGTTAAGGTTTCTTCTATACGCTTTACGAGCTAGGCGCAGAGTGATATATGAAATGAAAGAAGAAGAAAAAAATGAAATAGACCCAAACAATGGTACAGAAGGTTTTATATCCTGTCACAGCTTTCTGCATCTCTTCCTCTGAATCCTTCAAACTATTCAACTTAAAGCGGAACCAACCACCAACAAAATAATAAACAAAGATCCAAATGAGAGTGTTTACAAAAGCCTTCGCCTATGCTGTCTTTCAAATGAAACTACAATGTCGTCAATAGCATCCTCCCAAGAGTCAACTGCTTCTATCTGCATAAGAAGATGAGTGTAACAAAAGCAAATGCAAAGTTAGCATCTGGCAATAAGTAGAAATCGTCTAATCAGTAAAACATTCTATAAATATCTATAAACTAAATTTCTATATACATCAGAAGAATAATGAAAGCAAATACACCGTTAGGTTTCCATACACATCTTAATAATATGAAAAGAAACAGTAAAATACACTGTGAGCATTTTCGATCTATGCATGTGCATGGACAATTGCGAATGGAGTCCCCAGAACCAGTCAACCTACTTTAGATTACATCATAGATGAACTTATGGGTGGTCTATGATAACAAAAATCACTAGGGAACTACCATTATATACCAAGAAAACACCGTTCATTATTTTACCGCTTGGCATAACTCAAGTGTGAGTTTTGCTCCCACTAAAGCTTCCTCATGGTTATCTTTGACTTCCAAATTAATCACTAATACAATCTTCATCAGTGACTGCTCTCGGTTATGAAGATATGCAAATAATGTAATTATAAGGACGTGATAACACGTGAAAACTTCTAGCACAAAATAAAATCTCAACCCCACTGATTTCTCAACCTAAAGCCGGGTAAGACTGTTATATTAAATTGTGTGCAAGCAGAAAAAAAAAAATGAAAAAGAAACCAGCGTTGTGAAAAACGGGTAATTTTCACCAAAGATAACTAGTTCATTGTGAGAACTATTACCTAGATGACAAGCGTGAAAAACCAACTCCTAGACAGAATTTTATCAAGACAAATAATATAAATAGCATAATAATTAACACCAACTATACCCGACAATAGCTATTAAATAGACACGAAAAAAAGAACAAACACCAGAATTTAACGAGGTTCGGCAATTGCCTACGTCCTCGGACACTACCAAAATAATATTTCACTAAAGAGAAATATTACAAAGAGAGAGAATTACTGATGGTAGAAAATACAATTACTACCAGTAGAAAGGGAAGTAGGTAATTCAAGATTACCCTTGGGATGAATAACTAAAGAGGGGAAGGCCCTATTTATAGAAAAAAAACTTCTCCCCACTTCCCTCCCAAAGTGATGTGGGATTTTGCAATCCCATACAACAACCAGTAGAGCCATTTCTGCTGTGTCACACTCAAACAATACACTCAGCACACTAACAGGATAAACTCCAGTTGAAATACAGATGAAGATAGCTTATTATTGATTGCAAACTTAATCTTACCATCAATTCGACCAAGGTAGCACTAAAAAAGAGAATAGACAACCATGAAATATTTCTCGCCATAAATAAGGGACGAAATGATTTACCATGACAAAAGGGCTGACAAACACATATACTTTCCCTTGCACACAAAGTAGATGCAACACATGGACCACAAAATCGATAATGAATAAGCCAACATAAGCTGTCGCACATATCAATAACCTTCAACTACCATGTCAAAAACCTTCTCTTCAAATGTAAGGATGACATCAAAGGAACCGTTCGGAAGCATTCTCTTGTCATCTTTGAGGTGCAAGCTTTACTGATGAGTTTCTTTTAAGCATTTGTTGGGGCAGGCGGTCCGGCGGAGATGGAGGCGGCGGGCAGGCAGAGGCGGAGATGGGGGGCGGGCAGAGTGTGGGCAAGTTGGGAGGGGGAGAGGGAAGGGGGTGGGCAGGCGGGGGGCCCC
>JAVDBV010086733.1:0-11613 GCA_032619315.1 Piper longum | reverse complement strand
CCCAGGAAAGTTGGTGGGACACGATAGTCCGCTTAAAAACCAACTCCTAGACAGAATTTTATCAAGACAAGTAATATAAATAGCATAATAATTAACACCAACTATACCCGACAATAGCTATTAAATAGACAACAAAAGAAAAGAACAAGACACCAGAATTTAACGAGGTTCGGCAATTGCCTACGTCCTCGGACACTACCAAAATAATATTTCACTAAAGAGAAATATTACAAAGAGAGAAAGAACAAATTACCAATGGTAGAAAGGGAAGTTGGTAACTTTGAATTACCCTGTGGGATGATTTACTAAAGAGGGGAGAGGGTCCCTTTTATAAGAAAAGAGCCCCCCCCACATCCCACACCATTTAGATGTGGGATTTATGTCATTCAACATTCAAAGCCCACAACATGTCATCCTTTATTATCCGCCTCTTGCCATCCCTCAAACATCTTGAGCTTGCCTTGCGCATGGCTGAGAACAAAGCGTTACTAATCCAATCCAGGAGAAGTAGACATGCTTGAGTATTTGAAAATTTTCCGAAGGTTGCTTTTCACCTTGCTGTAAATGTGTTTTGACTGGGTGACACCTGATTACCCAATCAATTTCTTAAATTCCTGTGCAATTCTGATTCTGTTCTCCGACCTTGGCGAGGCGAGAATTCGCCCATACACCGTTTCTTTGCAACAAGTTGTGCTTCGTAGGAAATCTGGCTTATATTTGTGGATATTGCTTTTCGCATCATGGTGGGCATGTCAGGCATACCTCTCTTCATAATGTTGGAAATGGCTGTGATTTTAGGCCATTGAGAATCTGGTGATCTATCCTCCCATAGCATAGTAGATGTTGCCACATGGTTTGTTCCTAGTTTTTCAGTCTTTGTCACAGGTTTCACAACTGCCCACATCTCTCTTTATCAAAATGACCGCATTAGAAAGAATCAGTTGTTCCACATCAAATCTTTCATTGTTCATGTATGACACTCTTATAAAAATAAAATCTATAATAAGAAATCATAAATCTATAGCCGTTCTCAAAAAAATAAAAGGTGATCAAACAACATATATAGCGGTTGTTTATATAAGCACAGATCAAAATCAAAAGTACCTAATAATTAATAAGCAAAGAAGAAACGGGAAGGCTTACAGCATTCAAACAAAGAAGAGATGCAAACGTGCGTATGGACATGGCCGCTTGGGCATGAAACTTCTACACGACAATGGTTTCACAGAAATAAATAGTAGAGTTGTTTCCTCCTAAGACTCCGAAAATCTCTGTTTACAGCCCTCCTTTTCGGGTTTTCCATTACAGATTAATCTGGTTAACATGTTTATGCATATCTTATGGTCTGTTCATTTCGAAAGATTTGATTTAACAACTAGTAATGTGAATTATAAACATGAACTGCATGCTTCTCTCTATGTCTCCATATGATTAATCCTATTCGACAAAACTGACAGAAACTGTGAACCTTTCATTGGTATATATATTGGGTCACATTGAATTCATTCTAGGAGCTTTGACATGTCTGGGATTTGTTTGAAATAGTGTTCCTTCTACATTGCTTAAATGAGCGGCGGTTAAAAACACTGTGTACTCTAGTATACACTCATATTGACTATTACAGTATCCTTCAACATGTTCGAAAGAGTGCCATCAAAAAGTTATTGTATTCTACAGATCTTGTAATAGTGCTACAAGCAAACAGATTTAGTACTTTGCAAGTCTTGCCTGTAGCATGAATTTGAGAAGCTGTCAATTTTCTGTTTGTTACCAAAGAGTGATTGAAATTTCAAAATAATGGACATCATTCTTTAGATTGCTATGAATATACAAATCACATGAACAACTCATGTTGCTTCCACCAAATCTTTTCTAGCTGTAGGTACAAATTTTCACTGAGAAATTAACGCATGAAGCAAACATTTTATTGCAGCAATGAACTTAAGATGGATGTTAGAGCGAATCATGCTGCCACTATCCTGAAAGCTTGTTGCCAAATATCTTGGAGAATACTCCCCGCATGAGACTAATAAAATCTCCTGTTACCTCTGACTTTGCCCTCCACGCAATGTGTTCATCTGGCCGTACCAAAATAGCGCCCCTATCGGTTATCTGACACAAGTCCCACCAAGAGGACGAAGCTGATGAACTTCTAGCAGCCGTAACATTGATAACGTTGTGTATTGAGATCGATGACAGTTTGCATTCATCCATGTTTTCTGTAAAGGATTTATTTGGCCACATAATACAGGTTTTAAGCGAGGAGTTAAACTCCTTTGCTATCTTGGTGCAGGCTTCAGCAAGGTTAAATGATTCCTTCTTCGGTGCTATGATAAGAATAAATTCAAGCCTATCCAAGCTGACAAGGTCTAAAGTGGAGAATTCATCCTACGCAAACACTAATATTTAATACATGGAAGTGAGAAGTTTGTTAAACCAACGAAACAGTTCTTCAAGATAACATACTCTGTTCAGTGTATTGTCCAAGACCATAATTTTCATATGTGGCAATCGTGATCCAGGCTCCGAAGAGGGAACATAGTCTTTTCTCCGACCAGTAGTAACATCTGCTACATAATGTGACTTATTGGCAGTTTCAGGAACAAGAGCTCCTTCCATGTACCTGATAACATTAAACATATTAACTGCTCAAACATCAGAGAGTAAAGTGCTAATAAAAGCCTAGGAAGCAGCTGATAGGGAAATTTTAGAACAAACTACCATGTCTGTGAATGTTTTACAGAGAGATGGATATAGTATGGCTTCAGAATACTGACTATGAACTGATTCATAATGCTTAAAATGATATGAACCTGAAACCAAGATCTTCGGCTGGAAATTGTAACTGAAGGCTCTTCCCTTCATCAAAGATAGCTCTTAACCTGGAAAGCCTAGCAGATCCAAGCGGATTATATTCATTCAAAATAGATTCCCGTAGTTGGGCACGGCCTATGGTGAAAATTCCTTCCAACACAGCTTTCTGTAGTTTTAAGGGTAGAATGTCACCAACCCCCATGTTGATCATCTTGTGCACTGCCAAATGATGAGAAGAAATAACATCTCAGGTCATATTACTTTAATAAGGTTGACGGCAAGCTTGAGCACCAAAGTGTATCATAGTTATACATAAAAGTCACCTACAAGTAGAACACATGACTGACTGGAAGGCTATGTCCTTACAAAGCACCAGTCTTTAATTTGGAACCAAAAAAAGAAAAAAAAATATTCTTATCTTGATTTCACATACCAGTATTTGCAACAGATGGATCAAGGCCAAGAGCCACTGGCACGGACATGGCTGCTTTAAAATTTTGAACACTTAAAGCAGTGTTGAATACAGCAATCTAAACAATAAAACAAGTTTTTACATTAAGATATCAGAGGAACAGTTTATTATTCACATAGCCACATATAATTACCGGTTTACGCTCTGTCTCATATGTTTGAATAATAGAAGAAGTTTTCGCCTTAAGTAGGCAAGCAATTTTCCATGCCAAGTTGTGAGCATCCTGAATGCCGGTATTCATTCCTAGCCATAGCCCCCATTACAAAACAGATATCAGAAAGGCAAAATAAAATATTAACTTTGCTTATACTCAATTTATCTGTGCATCTGTTATTTCATGTTCACCTTATCTCAGTTGTACATACAAACAAAGTTCAGATGGTAAAAGCAATTTATTCATGAATATAGTCATTCATCACAATTTGTGTTTTCTTTTGAAAGATTTACCAATATATCACTTCATTTACGTACCAAATCCACCAGCTGGGGGAAAACGATGTGCTGCATCACCAACAAGTATAACTCTATTACCACAAGATACAAAATGCTCAGCAACTTCTGCATGCATTATCCATGGTTTCACATCAATAACATTTATGTCTTCTAAATCTTGTCCAATCAGCTTTAGAATAACATCCTTGCATACCTAAATGAAAAAGATTTGGTACTAAGTAGATACAATTCTTTCAGTAAAAATATTTGCAAACGCACTGTTTATAAGTAGCCTGTACCTCAAAACTGAAATCCTCAATCCTTTGCTGCGGAGGATAAAAGGGCATCTAGACAAAGACAACAAGTTCAGTGTCATTAAAAGAGCTATTTCATCACAATTAATCAATGCTCAATAAAGAAGCTAGTAAGTGTAGTACATTGCACAGACAGTTGCTATCCAAGTTTGGAACAATATCTTATAATCACACAAAAAGCCAACGAGTTTTCAAATGAAATCCCAAAATCTATATTCTACCTGCAAAACAAATTCACCTTGCTGGAGGTCATGAGCAACAAGGACCCCTATAACATCAGGATTAAATATAAAAAATAACATTCCTGGACGATTACAGAGTAAATACTGCCCAAGATTTTTACTTCTGAAGTGGACACTAACGAGCTTCTGCAAGTCCCTTTCACCTTCCATGCCTATGCCTATGAGTTTTCTCACTGTGCTTCCAGCCCCATCTGACCCAACAAGAAAATTGCAGAGAATGTTTTTCACAACCCTTTTACCTTCTTTGAAGAAAGCAATGCCAACATTTACTCCATTGGGGTTGGGTTTAACAGACACACATTCATGGCACATGAATATCCTACTTCCTACCGTGTAATCAAGGTTGATTGACTTTGACTCATCACATCCAACAACTTGAAAATCTAAACCTTTAAGCTTCTTAAGGAGAAGCTGATTCAGTTTGTACTGGGAAAAGTGTGCAACCGAAATAGGGCTTGCCATCTGCTCAAAATCTGATAAAAAAGAAAACATAACTCACTGATCGAGAAGCATGAAACAGAAACTAGAAACCAGCTGTAAGATATTCCTTTTCACCTTGGAAATTACTACCTTGAGGTTGCATGTGATCAACTGACCCAATAATAGGTCCTGATAGGGAAGTACAATAAATGAATTTCCTCCAAAGACCAACTGGAGGTTGTAACTCAAGAATATCCTCAGCCAGTCCATCTAATTTTCGAAATATCTGCAAATAATGATATAATGACATATTTCATGAACCGATTGCTACTTTGGTGCCTAATGCAATAAACAAAGAAAACCATAGATTAACTTAAATAGAGAAGATAAATAAAACTGAACATTTGAGATCATAAAGAAATGCATAAAATAAGGAAATCAAAGATTTCAAACAGAAAAGACAACCTAAGCTCTGAATGAATCTGCACCCAAGTAAACCATCAATATAATTTACCAACCATCAGAAACCATTTGGTAAAAAAAAAAAGAAGAAGACGAAGAGTGAGACCTCCATGGTTCGGTTGTTGATGAAGTGTGCCTGTGGGTGTTGAGAAAAATGCTTACTTCTTTCCACAACTGCACATTTTATGCCTACCGATATGATGGAAATTATTCAGAAAAAAGATGCAAAGATTGCAGAAAAGCCAGATACCATCACAAAATACTATACTTCCAAAATAGCTTGAGATATTCATATAATAGCATCAAACAATTAAAATTAATCTTCTTGATTAAAAAGAGCAATATTGCAATGTACAGAAAAAAACCAACCTGATTTGATGTACAAATATTACTCGAAGATAAGAAAGCAGTTAAAGTAAACATGTTACATTCTCCGGGAAAAATTAGCAAAACCAATTTTCCCCAACAGCTGCGTTAATATCAGCATTGATACCCATCATTCATTCAGGAAACAAGCAGGATGAAAATTCATGCTCATGCTGTGGAAGTTCATATTTTCCACTTTGTACTTTCTTATCCTCAAATTCTAGGTTTGAGCTATTCATATGACGGCATCAAAACAAGAGTGTACTATTGCCCGTGTGCGTAAAAAAAGTCTATGCCCATTTCAAACAAACAGGGTGAAACTCATGCTCAAACTACACATTGATATTGAGGTCATTTCTCCCAGTTGGCATTTCCACCCTATAAGAGTCTGCTACCATCAAGAAACTTATTACTCATCTTGCACGTTGTCACTAATCTTAGACTAATAAAAAGAAGGACTCATCTTTGCATGTAATCACTAACCTCAGACTAATAAAAAACATAAAAGGATTCGCATGTGCACAAAATCACTAATCTTGAACAAAATATCAAAAGAAGTGTACCCAATTTGGTGAGGAGGATGGAAAGAACAAGACCAACTGGACCTGCCCCAACGATCAACACGGGAAGGAATTCATCCCCACCCTTCCCTATCCCCAATTCTCCGCCAGAATACCACCTCGAAGGAGCCATGATCGATGGACAACACCTCCAACATCGTTGAAGACCATGGAAATAGAAGGTTGAAGGCGCCATGTTCAAGGTTGGAAGGGAAGTGATGGTATTCTCTTCAATACTAAATACTACATACAGCTGCCATGAAAAAATTTATATATCACATACGGCTGCTCATGACTGATTAAAGTCTGATTTACCTCAATATTTAACTCTGTAAAAGCAATTTTTTAGCACAGTACCAGCAATAATATCAGATGTGCGACCTATGTCAACCAAGAGATAGTAATTTGTC
Source organism: Piper longum (assembly GCA_032619315.1). Taxonomy (NCBI): domain Eukaryota; kingdom Viridiplantae; phylum Streptophyta; class Magnoliopsida; order Piperales; family Piperaceae; genus Piper; species Piper longum. The sequence continues at coordinate 5,121 of JAVDBV010086733.1, read as the reverse complement.
ATAAAATTTGCAAGAATTTTCGCCATATTTTGACCTCATGTACCATTTCTTGCGCAAATAATTACAGACATTTCATATTCAACAAAAGCTTCACCATTGCAAAGATTTTCGCCATATGTTTGAGATTCATATCCTATATCCACATATCATAATAAAAAAAAAAGAAAGAAAACTACCATACTAATCTGTTAAAAGAAAAAAATTGCAACTATTTTTTGAGATTCATGCACCTCACCTTGGGAAAATAAACACATAAATTTCATATTGAACAAAACAATTACCATAGTAAGATTCTAAACACAAACAAGCATTATCAATTCACACACACATAGTAGTCTCAGATAAATCCAAAGACAATGAATTCGAAAGCTTTGCAAAAACTTACCACGTGAACTATGCACCCGGGGGGATTGAGAATAACTCTGGAGCAGTCAGTGGTCAAGATGGTCGTCTCCGCAGCAAAGCAGGCAAAAAGGTGGCCACCGACTTGGAACCGGGTGGGTCAGAAAAGCCACCATGAAACTGAGACGCTCACGACGGAGAGGACTTGCATCGGGAAGAGGCGGCAGAAGAAGGACGGCGGCGCCGCTCTGAGAAGGGTGGCGGCGGACAGCAGAGGAGGGACGGCGGCGGCGGGAAAACGGCCCGCTTGGGTTTATTTCTTATTTGGGAAATTATCACAAGCACCTCATAGTTTCAATATTTTCTATTTTAAATGCCTAAAAATTTTAATTTATATAATTTATTTTAAAAATATTTTACCATAAAATTTTTTTATTGATATGAATACCCTAAATCTAACTTTAAATTCTCTTAAATATATTTTTCTTACATTTTATGTGATGAATGATATTTAATTTTTTTAAAAATATTTATTTATATTAAAAGGTTATTAGATAAAAAAATAATTTTTAATAAAATATGATAATTTTAAATTCAAATTTTAAACAACTAAAAATTATATATTTTATTTTATTTTTTTAGTTTTGATCATCCAAAATTCAAAGAATTGCTTCTCAGCTCATTAATAGTATAAGCTTAGAGTCTATTTATCATTTATTAGTCATTTTTTTATTTTTATATATAATGTTAGTAAAAATTATAATTTTTATCCATTATTTCTTTGGTATTAATAAAAATAAATTTTATAGGTATTTTTGTTAATAAATAAAAAATGATCGAATGTGATCATGATTGATATAGAAGTTTTAAGAATGACTATATTTGATATAATTTTGTAAACTTAGCTATTTTTTTAAAAAAATTCTAAATTTAAATATTTGTGGATTTTTTCCTTCTTATTTTGTTTACACTCTAAACCCAACCAGGTTTGCTGGTTTTAGTCAGGCCACAAAAAAGTTCTTTATTAAATGTAAATTTTTCTCTTTTTATGACCATTTATTAAAATTAATTTTTTATAACTTTGTCAGTTATAAAATAATTAAAAAACGGTTAATTCATCAACACTTATGTGAGCATATAATTTTAAAAACTAAATAATCAAATATGATGGATTATATCATTTTGCACCTCCCTTAACTATGGGATTTTTTTTTAAAAACTACAATTTAGTGCAATGAGATATCCAGTGATTACGTTATAACCTCTAATCATTCCCGCTTTAATTTAAAATCGGCTGGATTAATTTTACCAAATTATTTTACTTTTTTTTTTCTATTCTGTGATTATTTTTTTTAAACCATTTAGATACAACCTTTAAATTCTCCTCTGTCACGATTAAGTAGATAGAACATATTATTGTTGACATGTTTATGTATACACATGATGTTGTAATCTGTTGAATCCAACAGATTGGTTAACGTGAATTCCTTACTGGGATTTCTTCAATGGCTATGAACTGTTCCTGGTCCTCAGAGTCTGATAATGGTGGCTTCCTGCATCTCTCCTTCGTCTTCAACCTCTGAAACAGCACTGGTTTTGTACAGCTTCCATGCCCCACTCATGTTGCTTGTGTTCATGTCCACAAGGCTTGCCCATTCATGGCCCATGTCGCATACCACCTTCTTCTCCGCCTCCTCTTGATAAAACTCTCTAGTGAAAGGCAATCTCTCCTTCGTCTTCTCTGTTTTTGCTTGCTCTTGGATACTTCTGAAGATCTCATAACTCAAGCAGGCATTGATCCATCTCAGGTAGATGAGTTCTTCAAGCTCAGATATCCTCTCCTTCTGAAGCTGCTCTACTTGCACCACTAGCTTGTCAAGCTCTGATTGAATTTTTTCCACCACTGGCATCTTTGTTTCTCCTACCTACAACATTATAATTATATATGCTTGAAGAATTAAACAATTGCTTGCAATATAGATCAAAGAAAATAACAAACCTTCAACTTTTTATGTAGCTCTTTGTTGTTCTCTTCCATTTGATCAATGATGCTCCTAGGCTCTACTACCATGTCCTTCAACTCTTGCTTTTCTTGTTCCTTTTGGGATTCAATAAGGCGACTTGTTGCAGCTTGTCGACAAATCATCCATAAACTTCGACTATTAGCTCTGCGCAACCTCCTCAACTTTTTCTTCAACGATTTGATCTCCAACTTTGCAGCCTCCGCCTGCAACAGATTGTTCCAGCGATCCATAGCACGACGGAACTCTGTTTCCATGGAATCAAGCTTCAGACCCAGATTCTCGATTGTGCAATCTCCAACTCTAGGTATTTCAACTCCTCTTTCATGGCAACAACGTGCATGAGCCATAGTTCTTCCATGCCGACCCCCATCTTTTGCACATTGTTTCTTTGACAATATTCCTCTCTCCCTACTTTCTGATTCTTGAACAGGTACAATAGTGATCTCAACAGTTTCATTAGATTCCGAGTCAGTACTGGCTTGTGAAGAATCAAAGCAATGGTGAATTGTGATCTTGACTTCTTCTTGATCATCTTCTGTGGAGTCCATTGTCTTCCTTTGATCACTTCTTGTTGCAGTAGCAGCCATCAAAGAGACGGCAACACCGGCCATGGAGAACAACTAATGAATTGCTAAGTTAATGAGACTGTGCTTGAAATGCTGCCTAAAGCTGCTGGGACAGATGAGGAAGGAGGAATGTTCATGAGTAGTTTTCTGGGGGCAAGGAGTTTGGTATCAAAGGAGGAATATAGTATAATGTACATAACCTGTTCACCAATCAAGTTAAGAATAGCTTGGAGTTTGATAGTTGCGTTGCTTGCCTTTGGGAGTTCTAACCATTTCTTCAAGCTATGAACATTGGAATCATCCATTGCTTGTTTGTATCAAAGTTTAAAATTGAGAGTGAAACCAATTGGAACAAGTCACTGAGTCACTGTTGCTTGTTTTTATTGTTTCTTTTTTATGATTATAATAACTAGTATTAAAAAATCCATTTTTAGAGATTAAGTATTTATTTATTTATTTATTTAACTATCATTAAAAAAATAAATAACTGATTCCCATATTTTCAGTAATTTTTTTAAATAACTGTTTGTAAATCTTTTTCTACAATATTGAACAATAAACTTTTTCCCCAATTACGTCTAACCGAACATAGCTAGAAAGGACCCATGGTATAAAACTAAATTAGATCAACCCATGACTCATAAAGACACATAACAATTTGGGTTTGAAAGGGTTAAGAAGATTGACAATGTCAAAATTATATCCGATTCCGAACCATCTCTAACGTACCAACCCATCAAAATCAAATAGCTCATGACAACTGGGTTTGATTTGGTTTGAGACGATTATTTTAAAGCATAGTTTAAAAATTTGAAATTTAGCCCCAACTCGAAGACTTGAAATCGACTTCAAATCGACTAAGAGTTATTTATATTAAATTTTATTTATATAAATAAATAATAGTAACAAATTAATATATATTAATCCTTTGACACTTAAATTTCATAAATATATAATTTATATTATTTAAAATTGGTAATTTTACTAATTTAAAGTAAAAATAATATATTTTGATGACTTTTATTACTTAACTTTGGGAGTCAATTATAAGATCAAATAGTTTGGAGTTATTGATGGAATTTGACTTGGTAAGGTTCAGAGTGGAGTTAATTCAAAGAATTTTGGAGTCAACTTGGGGAATTTTAAAACTATGTTTTAGAGGTGGAATAAATACTCGGTTTGAGATTGATAGCTTAAAAACATAGATTGAGGGCACATATATTTAGTTTGGCTAAGTTTAAAACTTGAACTCAATGGATATTTAATTCAAGTCAAATTATAAGATCAAATAGTTTGGAGTTATTGATGGAATTTGACTTAGGTAAGGTTCAGAGTGGAGTTAACTCAAAGAATTTTGGAGTCAACTCAGAGAATTTTAAAACTATGTTTTAGAGGTGGAATAAATACTCGGTTTGAGATTGGTAGCTTAAAAACATAGATTGAGGGCACATATATTTAGTTTGGCTGAGTTTAAAACTTGAACTCAACGGATATTTAGTTCAAGCCAAATAATCTAGTTAACATCTTATTTTTCTCATATATTGTAATTGATATACCATCAAAGCCTTATATGATTTAAGAAAGCATTATTTCTAATCCGTGGTAAAAAAAAACAATATGTTTAATCTTAAAAAAGTAATGTTTTAGCTCAACTTAACTTGACCTGACTACATTTGAAGCTAACTTAATCAAATAAACAAATTGTAGAGTTTTTAATTCCCTCAACTCAATTCATAAAAAATTATCGATTTTTATTAACAGAAAGAAAGTTAAAAAAATGCCTTCTGATGAAAACAGGGAGATTCAATTAAACAAAATATAATAAAATAAAAAAATTATTGTTTGAGCAAAGAGTGCCCCACCGGCTCAGACAAATTAAAAATTTGATGCATTGAGTTAACGAGGTTCAGGCGATAGGGGATCACACTATTACCGACGAACTTCCGGTGATCGGGGAATCATGCTGAGTCGAATGTAGAATGCACGGAAAACAAATAATGGCACACCAAAAAAATTTTGTCACCAGTCAATCCAAGTGACTTCAGTTCAATACTGAGCAGATTTTGTCACTTTAATTCGACTCGTCCCTCTTAAGGCTTCAAAATAGGTCCCTGCTAAACTCCATTGAAGAAACTAACTTCACCGTTGTCTCTAACCTAGAACGGTGGGGGGGGGGGGGGGGGGGGGGG
>JAVDBV010086731.1:6961-17607 GCA_032619315.1 Piper longum | reverse complement strand
AAGTTAAAGATCTATAGTCCATTCCCACTTATAAACAAGATCTTACCCCGGTAGGTATTAGATGTGGGACTAAATTGAGGGATCTCACAATCCACCCACCTTAGGAAATTTTGTCCCCAAAATTCCTACACTTGGCCCGTTACAAGCCCCAGCCCATGACCTTTTTGGTCCATGACCGGGAGCCTAGCCAACGGCCCTCAACTTGGCCCGTTACTAGCCCCAGCCCACGACCTTTTTGGTCCGTGACCGGCAGCCTAGCTAACGTCCATAGTTCAGCCCAGCCCACCATCTAATACGAAACCAGGTTGGCTCTGATACCACCTGTAACGACCCGACCCAAAGTGCCACGTAATGGGCCTAAGTCATTTCTTTAAAATGGTTAACCGAAGTTAAAGATCTATAGTCCATTCCCACTTATAAACAAGATCTTACCCCGGTAGGTATTACATGTGGGACTAAATTGGGGGATCTCACAATCTGAATAAGGCAACTCATATCATCCTTAAACTGATTGTCAGAGTGAGAGGACCATTAAAACTTTGGAGGATTTGTTGAGAGCTTGCATCCTTGACTGGGGAGGAGATTAGGAGAAACACTAAGCCTTTGCTGAATTTACCTATAATAACTCTTATTAGGGATGGCACAGCTTGAAGCCTTATACGGTAGGCCCTCAAGATCTCTATCATGTTGGTTGGAGTCTACCGAGGCGGTTATCGTCGGGCCAGAGATGGTGAGAGAAGTAGCTGAAAAAGTGCAACCCATTCAGCAAAGGCTTAAGGCAGCTCAAAATCGATAGAAAGGTTATGCTGATCCTCGAAGGAGGGACCTAGAGTTTTAAGTTGGGGAGTTTGTGAACCTTAAGACATCCCCTAAGAAGGGAGTGATCAGATTTAGAATATCGGAGAAGTTGAAGCCGAGATTCATAAGACCATTTCCAATCTTGGATCGAGTCAGAATTGTGCATAGAGATTCACATTACCACCAAGGCTCGATGGTGTACACAATATTTTTCATTTGTCAATGCTAAAGAAATATGTACGAAATGAGGATCATATAATCACAAATTTTGCAGACTTAGAGCTGCAATCGGATTTAACCTCTAAGGAAAAGCAGATTCGTATCTTGGCAAGAGAAATAAAGACACTCTGGAACAAGGAAATTCCTTTAGTAAAAGTATTGTGGAGAATAAGGAATTAGATAAAGCTACATGGGAGATTGAAAAAGAAATGGCCAGGAAATACCCTAGCCTATTTGTAGCATAAAATTCTTGTAATTGTACTAATATGAACTTATCCCGAAGATGTACTTAATCATGATTGTCCTGTTAATGCTATGATAATTTTTGGACGAAATATTTTTAAGTTGGGGAGATTGTGAAGACCCGGAAAAAATAAAATATAATAAAAATAATAATAAATATTCGACACGGTAGGATCGGACGTTTGAAAATTAATATTTCTATTTAAATTATTTACTCGCTACATGGTTAATTATTAATTACCTTGTTAAGTGAACCATACCATTTACCCGTTTACCCAATTAAGTGAAATACGGGCGAAGTGTGTTTTCATGTACCATAGCCTTCATTTCATTATATAAGGAAAAGGGGGGGGCATCATTCATATCATTTTTCATCGGATAGACGTCGGGTTCCTCCTTGCTTGGGTAATATTTCTTCTTTTCTTCTTCATGATTTTCTTGCATTGTATTTATTGAATTGATAATAAGCTTGATAAACATGAGATTAAAGTCTTAAATCAATAAGAACAACTAAATTTGAACTAGAAACCGGAAATCCTGCCCATGGCCCACAAGTGCAAAACATTGGCAAGATAGGCAACCCCTAAACAAAAAATTCAAGGTAGTTGCTCACAATTCCGACGGCCCTCTGGCTGCTGGGCTTAAGAGTGGCATCACCGTACCCCTAATTTCATGTGGGTGGTGAAATTACAGCTGTAATTGGGCGAAGTTGCAAGGGCAACGAAAACAGAGAATAATTGACGTCACGATGGTATGTGAGGAAATCCGGCCATCTAGGACGGCAATTAGGTTGCAATCTCGCCGGGAAAGGTCTTTGTAGGGTCGACGGTGCTGAGGCGATCACCCAATCGGGCCGACAACACTCACCGGCGGCGGAATCAGCGACGTGAGTGCGTCGCTTGGGGTGGCGGAATCAATGAAATGACGGTAGTTTTGTAATTTATGCATAAAAGGTAGTTTTGTAATTTATGCATGACTCGATAAGGTTTGAGTTAAAAAAATAATATCAACTCGTAATAAATCTTTAAAATAATTAATTTAATGGTGTATGAGTTAAGTGGTTAAAATAATAAAATATTATACGAAATTATCATAAATAATAAAATACGGTCATGATAAACGGTTAATAATTAATCGGCTTATTACAAGTGATTAAATTATTTTGTAGAGTTATAAATGATAAATTAAATAAAGATGTCACCTTTACCTTATTGAATTAATATTTGGTAATTAAACAATTATTTTAATGAATAATTAGTAATGTAGAAAAATAGGATAATAAAATATAACCATGTAGAAATCAAGAAATAGCATAATTAAATAAGGAAAGGTTGAACCTTATTGAATTAAATAAATTACAAATAATTGTATTAGTGATATCCTTAAATTAAGATGATACAAATAATAATAATTCATTCCGGTTCATAAATAAATTATTTAATGTGGCTTATTGTATACAGTCAAAATTTAATAGATATATTAATCATTTAGTTGCATGGATTTTCTACGCGAACAAAATTATACTTATGTATAATTTTATGATCTTGTCTAGATTAGGATTCTGGTCGCAGTTACGGGATTATGTACAGGTTAACCAGGTCCATATAATTATTTAAAATATTGTATTTTCCCTTGTGGACACCTCAGATTCGACCATCATGCACCGAGTTCAACCGGGGTTAAGGAATTGACTTAGTCCGATACGGGCTGCGCCCTTCATAATCTTTGAATGGACATGTTAGAATGGACCTGACAGCCCATAAGCTCTGAATGGTCATGTCAGAATGGACCATACAGGTCATAAGTTCATAATAGACATGTCAGAATAGACCTGACAGCCCGTAAGCTCTGAATGGTCATATCAGAATAGACCTGACAGGCCATAATTTCATAATGGACATGTTAAAATGAACTTAAGAGCCCATAAGATTTGATTGGTAATGTCCTTATGGACCTAACAGGCCATAAGTTCATAATGGGAATGTCAAAATGGACCTGACAGCCCATAAGCTCTGAAGATTATGTCAGAATGGACCTTACATGCCATAATCTGATAATGGACATGTTAGAATGAACCTGACAGCCATAAATCTCAGAATGACCTAAGTGATATTGAATAGGGTTTGACTTGTTTTATTTAATTATATGGTTTAGTTTTTTAATCACTAACGTGAAATTTCCTCTGCAGGTTAGTAGCTGAAACTAAAGAGTAAGAGATGATTTGGTGGTTCTTCTACCAGCTCAGGTGGTGAATGGATAATGAGTGGACTTCTTTTCTATTTTCTTATGTTATAAATGTGGCTATGGAAATAGTCCAAGATTGTGGGACGATTATTTTAATGAGTTAGACTTATTTACTTTAATATAAATTATGTAGCATTTAAGTAACACCAGGTCCAGTTAGGGCGGGTCAGTTAGTTATATTTTTAATTAACACTTTACCATTAAGGCCCACAATATTGTGAAAAATGGTGGGTCGTTATACTTAGAGATTTATCAATAGGTAATGTTGCTCCAATACCTGACCAAATAGATACTACAGTACCAACCGAAAAGACTGTTTTAGACATTGGATGCCGAAATGGATTTTGGAATTTATTAACATTCTCCAAAAAGAGCACTTTCAACAATCCTGCAGGTACTGAAACCATCAAAAGAACACCCACTAACTTTTGGGTACTGTATGCAGAATTTAAAATATGGGAATGAAGTAACATTCTGGTAATATTTCTGAAGGAGTTGCAGATGGATCTGCTTGCTCACCAATCATTGATAGTTCTAGAACTGCTAAGCCCACTTACATGCAATAGTACCTAGAATTACTAATGGAAAAATATACAAAAGGCCATTTGGCCATGTGGTTCGCCATAATAGCTAATTTTGCTATTAATACAGGATTGTTCAAATCAGGTTTCTTTGTTATTGTGATAGGTGAATTATTATAGATCCATCCCTCGAGGGAACAGGACATGATAATTTTTCATCATCCGGCTCGAGCAATAATGAAAGAAAAAATGGATCCATATAAATTTGATTAAATCTATTTGCCATCCAAGCATATACATCAAACTCTGTGTTAAGAAAAGGTTCATCTATTTTCATTTTAATGGAATTGCAACCATCCATTACAAAGAATTCCATTTTTAGATGTAAATGGAAGTGAATGCTCAATACCCAAGTGTAAAACCCCACATTCAGGTTAGGGCTTTACCCGATTTGAGTTTTGCCCTATTTGGGTCAATATCGAGTTGGTACGAGCGAGATCGAGCCAAACTGTAAAACCCGGGCTATCGGCCCGAGGGTTTTTACTGTCGATTTGGTTGTTACCTGAATCAAGTTAGTAGGGTCCGACCATTCTTGCCTTGGTTTATATATGATATGTTGAAAGTTGTCCGGCCTTAGCCTCCTTCAGCGTTCGGAACGTCTGTTTGGATGCGGCACGCCCTGCTTTATGATGTTTGGTCCAATTTAATCGTATATAGTTAGATGTTAGGATTGTGTCTCTTGCATACCTTTTGTGTGCTTACCTTATGTTTGATAACCTTTCGGACCGTTCTAACCCCTTTTGGGACATGCCGTGCAATTCCCGAAGTGGACCCAATTGCTTTAGGGTAAAAAGTTTCTTGGTTTTTGAGATAACCCAACCCATACCACTTTTAGCCAACCCAACCCACTTTTAGATAACCCAACCCAACCTATACATCTATAGGTATGGCACCCATACTCCATAGGTATGACATGACATCACCAAACCAACCCATACCTCTTTAAGTATGGTGCCCATGCCTATGACATCACGACCTTTCTTCTATAAAATCCACCCCTTCCCTCACCTTTTCACCATTTCTCTTTTCTCCTCCAACCAATTTCTTCCACTCTCTTTGGCCTCCTTCTTGCTCTTTAGAGCTCCAAGCAATCCCTCCACGTTCCTAGAAACCTTGGGTGGTAGGCTTTGAGGTTGGATGCCTCAAAAGACCTCCCCTTGGTCTTCACTCGTTGGCATCAGGTTTGTGCTGCATTGTTGCTCATTGTTTGGTGTGTATTACTTATATAATTGGATGTACTTATTTTTAAAATATTTTTATAGTATATATATGAATGTTATGAGAAGTTTTAGTACTCATTTATTGTATTTTGCTAAGTAAATAAATAGATATGATTTTTATAATGTATGTATGTCACTAAAATGCACCATTTCAATATAAAAATCATATCTTACCATTATGTTGTACAATTTACACGATTATTATTTTCTTGCACTCACAACATATAGCTATACAACTTTGGTGTTTTGTTATTTACCTTCCACGATATATAATTTGCATGTATGAGGGTAAAAGTTGAGGAGAGGAAGAGACTTGGACCATTGTGGTGATATAAGCGCTTCTTCCTCCAATTTTTACTCTCTGAAATTGTAGGATCTATTGATAAAAATCATGCCATATTTTTCATGTTAATTTCATGAGTTCAATGTAAAATTTTAATCCTAATATAATCATTAAATAATCATGAACATAACCCATAAGTACGATGTGTATTTCCTGTGTGTTTATGACTGTGAGTATGATCAGTGATTGTGTGATAGTTTAGGCCATTACTTTTAAACTAATAAAATCTTGTAAAATTATATGACACCAAAATAATTTTCTTCTTGAAATATATAAAATTTTGGAATGTTTAAAAATCATCGAGATAAGTTTCATAGGTGGTTACTGAGATAGTGTAAAGATCCTTGGTGGAAACCCTAGTATTTCACTCAAGTTTGAAATTACCTTAAAATATATTAACGGAGTTTGATTTTAGTAAAACCTATTCCAGACCTTACCCTTTGTTTTAGTAGAACAATTATTAATTTTGGGGTCGTTTGGGTAGGTTTCCAATTTTATTTCTGAATTTCAAATCCGTTAAGGTTCAGATAGCTCTAGAAACAGCCCATCTAGTGACCCAAATTGTAAAATATACTTAGGCCCATCAAAAAAGTAAATTTGAAATAGATCTTACTGGGATCAAAATCAGTGTGTTAGCTAACTAGGCCCACTGACCCAAGCCCATTTGGAGTCGTCTAGCCCATGAACCAATAGTTACAAATTGGTGCATAGCCCAGGAATACTGTTCCAGCACCATGGGGCCGAATTTAATGGGTGTCATTCCCCTTGATTGGCCCATGAAATGGCCATGGTAGAATTTAGAAATGAACCTTACAGTGTAAGGGACAACTCATATAAATTTCAGCCCATTTGAACATTTTTGGGCCTATCCGAAAAATCGTATGGTGAGCCCATTCGATTAAACACCACAGAATTGATTATATCTCACTAAGTGAACATGAAACCAAAACCTTAAGTAAGTTATCAACTAAGGTTTAACACTTCACTTATGACCTAATGAAGAGAATTAAGTGTTGTTAAGTGTTGATCTTGTGTTGAGGCTTTGCCTTGTTTTGCGTGCCGATGTGACCCGATTCTTATTCGGTTCCATCTCCATGCTAGGTATCACGCGTGAGCTCACCGACTAGAGTATGGAGCTCTACTCACACAGGTCCGTAGGACTCTCCCCCTCTCTGCTTGACTCGTGGTGTGTAGATTTTGATCGTATTTTATACGTAGGACGGCATCGGCGGAGTTTTATATGCAAGTTTAATAAAACTAAAAGGATGAGATCCCTTGTTGGTTTTTGAACTTTAGCTCCATAAATCTATTATACAAGCCTCATCCCTAAGCCTATTATATAAGTACGCGATGTTTTACGGATTTCACGAATAAGAGAATGAGCGGTACGGAGATATGTACGGACCGTGCTAGTACTCCTTCAAACCATGAGGTAGTGCGGATGTATGATGGTACTGCATAATGCAGCGCATTTCCGGAATATTTGGCAGTAACTTAGTTGTTCCTTTTGCTATTTGAGTACAGTGGCGGGTGATATGGAAGGTGTGAGGGCGTAAGCGCTCTATGTATGTATGTTTAAGTGTGTTTGCTTACTGCCCTTTGTGACCTATTCTTGAAGTTTCATATGTTTTTGTGGGTAATGGAATACCCATTTGCCAGATTGTATTAGTTATTTTTCGGACCAGTAACATTCGTTACTGACAGTTTTCTTATAATATATGTAGGTCTCGCAAATACTGTATCGACTTCGGCGGAAGGACAGATAAATGCTATACACACTTGAGCTCAACATAAGATTTTCTTTCTTTCATTTATTTATATTTGATGTATTTTGTTGTTTATTTAATAATGTCTTCCATTCTCATGACACCAAGAGGGTTATTTCGATCTATTTTATGGATCGAGTCTCACTGACTAATAATATTAAACATGTCTCGACTCGATCGTAACATTTCTGATCTGGTTCTTAAGTGAACCAAAATTGGGGTGTTACACCAAGTAAGCTTAGACATTTGATCATGATCAAGTACTTTTTGGATCGTCTCACTCCTTGCAATTTGTGTTTATCCCCGCAATATTTCGAGTATTCTTACATACAAAGGATTTACTTGGTTACTAATAAGTCTAGCCCTTGTTCTTCTTTAGATCCCATATTTCACTTCGATAGTATCATAGATCGGAATTAATGCATAGGAAATAAATGCAGTTCCATACTATATTCCATAGTATAGTATTAAGTAAATTGAATAGGTGGAGCGTGGGTCATATCACATCATTACTTATTCTACTGGATCTTATGGAGCCTGTTTATCCATAACATGATTCGGGTATGATCATAGAAAAGCCTCTCCTCAAGCGAACTGGCCTACCCTCTTCTCTGCCTGTAAGGGAATTATGTGGTGGTTGGAATAGAGACACATTTGGTTGTAAATTCCAATCCAATATGGCGGATCATATATCTGCACAGCTCAATCAATAGTTCAAGTCATAGACTCCCATAATCCATTTATCTTCTCTGAAGAGAATCCATGTCAACTACGCATACAAAAGAAAGAATATTTTGCAGTTACTTGAGGAAAAAATCTCCAACTATAATGTCTTAATCTTTTCAATAATCTATGTTTGCAGCAATGAAATCCTATTGTTCCTCCCAAAATAATTATGATCGATTATACTTATCTATAATCTGTTTTTTTCTATAAAGGACCCGAAATGCCTTGTTTACATATCATTGAAAAGTGCATTAACATAAATATGGCAGTAAGAAGAGGTAATACAAAAGTGTGTAAACTATAAAAGCGGGTCAGTGGATTGACCCACACTAGCACTTCCATGCAGTAATTCTATTAAAGGGGATCCGATTACATGAATCGCTTCTGGTATGCCTGTCACAATTTTGACTGCCCAATAACCAATCTGATCCAAAGGTAAGAAATAACCGGTTATGCCAAGGGATGCAGTTAATACAGCCAGAATTACACCGGTAACCCAAGGTAATTTCATGAGGTTTTTTAAATCCACCTATGAGAAAAACACGAAATACGGGCAGAATCATCATTAGGACCATCATACTTGCCGACCATTGATGAACTGATCGGATAAAACAACCAAAGTTAGCTTCAATCATTATGTACTGAACCGAGGCAAAAGCCTCAGTAACGGTCGAACGGTAGTAAAAAACCATAGCAAAACCCATAGTAACTTGCTAAAAAATAAGTAATTATGATCGCTCCTAGACAATAAATTATGTTGATATGGGGGGGAACATATTTACTGGTTATATCATCTGTGATCGCCTGAATCTCGAGACTCTCTTCAAACCAATCATATACTTTATTTAGATAGGTAAACTCAAGGACTCCCCCACCAAGAACCGTATACGAGAATTTTATCTTGTACGGCTCAAGCAGAAACACACAAATACTGGTTAAAACAGATATGTAATAGAATAGAAAGTTTAAAACTTCATAACTACTTGACTCAATCATCTCTGAGTATACAAAATAACCAAAACCCGAAATCCCGTTTTTGATGATAATGCCAAAATATCAAGTTGGCTCATCCGTCTTTGTGCAGATTGTTATAGGCCTCTCCTATTTATTTTATTAATTTCATTTTTTTTATGAATTCTTTTTTTTGAAATACGAATTTACTTTACTATACTATACTATTTAGCTATTAACTATACTATTTACTATAAATTTTACACTATTTACTAGAAATTAATATGAAGTTATAGGAATTTTCTTGTTGAGACCCTATGATTTGATTAAAACCACAGATTCATACTACAACCACCATAATTCAAAACACCCCCAAACCAAAAAGTTCTTTGAGTAAGAACCCTTGGAACATCACTTATCAATGAATGCATAATGGGCGTTATGGATAAAAATAAAAATACATATAAATATGGCTATATCTCCTTCAGTCTAGGATAATAGTGCTTCCGAAAGAAGAAACATTATTTGAGACCCCTTTACACATTTTTGGGAGTCCGGCTGTGCGAGGTATGAATAGTATGCATGAATCATAATTCAAATATTTCTTGATCTATTACATATATTCTGTGCTCCAGATACTCGAATAAATATCCGATGAGGCAAAGCCCATCTCTATTGAGATTACAGATCTGCATTCTGTATTATCAATAGGATCAATTAGAACAAGTCATGTAACGACCCGCCATTTTTCAATTATTTAATAGGGCCTAGATGGCCGGGTGTTACTAACAATCAAACCATAAATATGACTCATTTAGAGTAAACTATGTTTTAGATAAGATATAATATTAATTGTTCCACAGTCTTAGACCATTTCACATAGTCACATCTATAACTCAAAAAAAATTTAAGAGGAAGTCCTCATATTCATCCTGCTCCATGTTCTGGTTGTCAATAGCTTCCCCCACCTAATCTCGTATCTGCACATCTGCGGAGGCAATTTCGTGTTAGTGATTACAACACTAAGTGGTATAATAGACAAAAACCAATCAAGTACATTCCACTAGTTCCCTATGTTCATTTTAGCATGCACTGCCATGGTGGCGTCGCCCAGACTCGAACTGGAGACCCTCAATGTGATTCCCGGACTTGAACCGGAAACCTTTAGTGCGATTCCCGGACTTGAACAGGTAACCTTGAGTGTGATTCAGGAACTTGAACCGGAAATCTTGAGTGTGATTCACGGACTTGAACTGGAAATCTTGAGTGTGATTCACGGACTTGAACCGGAAATTTTGAGTGTGATTCACGGACTTGAATGGGAAATCTTAAGTACGATTCATGGACTTGAACCGGAAATCTTATTTGTGATTCACGGACTTGAACTGGAAATCTTGATTGTGATTCACGGACTTGAACCAGAAATCTTGAGTGTGATTCACGGACTTGAACCGGAAATCTTGAGTGTGATTCACGGATTTGAACCAAAAATCTTATGTCTGATTCATGGACTTGAACCGGAAATCTTAAGTGTGATTCACGGACTTGAACCGAA